>OX451407.1:4534018-4800379 GCA_949629135.1 Eremobia ochroleuca
CATGCTTCACAAGTTTAGATATGCATTTAGCAGTTTAAAATTACAGAAAGGGTTAGAAATCGTCTTTCCAAGTGTGTTATGCCGATTCGGAAAATATGTGCGCGTAAGCTACGGTTTTCTAGAAGAGCGGACCGCCACATTCGGCCGTAATGTCCAAATACAGGGCGTTTTTGACACCTTAATGTCAAATACTGGAGAAAATTACAGATTTTCATGACGTCGGTAAATATAACGAAAACGCTCTTTTAGGAAACCGCAACTTTAGGAAGGTGTCAAATAGTTCAATTATGTCAATTTATTTTTAAATATCTACAAAATTACTTGTAAAAATAATTGACAAAACTTCACAGTCCATCATGTCTCTGACTGTAACTGTGATCATGGGGTGACATCCCGGGAGTCTTAAAAGTTACTTGAGACGAAAGTTACATTTTTTATTTATGTATTTATAATTTCGTAAATAACACCATTACTGCTAAAATATGCAAGTACCTAGCTTCGCCAACGAATAAAATGTAACTTTTTTTTTTGTCTTTCATAGATCACTGTTACAGCTGTGCAAAGGCAATTATATGCTCAGGATTATTGGGACGTGATAGGATAATGGTTCAGCACGGATTATATCACATTAAAACATATTACAACAGCAAAAAAACTTTGAAAACTGATAACAAAATCAGTAATCAGAGTTTATCTAAAAATAACACAAAGACATTACATAACATAAAAATAAATAACACCCTAACGTTTGTTTATTTGTTTTGTAAAGGAATGTATCAAACGTTCTCTCGTTTTCGGAACCGTGCAGAATTGACGTCGAAAATTGAAAACGAACTTACAAACTATCATAAATGATTAGTCTTTTATGGCAATGTAAACAAGATATGTCGGATATTGTTAATTTTTACTATAATTAATTTTAAAAAATTCAAAAAGAGAGTAGTAACGTAGCAAACATTCACATACGATTTTATAATTATTCATATAATACTGATGTCTACTTCATCCAGACGCATTCTCGTTGAATAAATTCAGCGCTACCAGAAGAAATTTCAAGATAAAAATGTTGAGTAAAATATTGAAAAATAAATTTATTCTTGGGTTTAAAATTGAGATCAAGAGCGGTAATAAAAATAAAATTGAGTATGGACAAATCATCTATCACAATTTTGTACACTTTGCCACAAAACGTTGTAAAATAAATCATATATTATGTATCGGTACCTCGGTTTCTTCCACGCGGCGGAGTTGTTGTTGTCTGTGTTGCTGACCGTTGTTGGCGGTGGTTGTTGTTGTGGCTGTGATGGCGGTTGTTGTTGTTGGGGTTGTGGCTGCGGCTTCTTCTGTTGTTGTTTGGCGGGCGGCGTGGCCGCAGCCGGTGGTGCGCTATTGCTTAGACGGGATCCCATTGATTTCACCTGGTTGGGAAATATTGGTATTGTTTAATATACTAACTGACGCACTCAGAGACTTCTTAAAATTAATCAATAATTAACTTTTATTAACCAGCATATCTTAACACAAATGTTTTTAACCTGAAATATTTTTGTTGACTGATTGCGCGTTCCAATTTATACTTGTCAATTAAAGTTAATGATTGATTAATTTTAAGTAATGACTGAGTACCGGGGTCCCCTAAGGCCAATGTCCATACAAAGAACATTGGCCTTAGGGGACCCAAATAGCAGAGTTTTGTAAAATTGCTTTATCGACGGTAAGTGCCAAAATTTGGTCAAGAAGACCCATTTAGCTCCAATCACGAATTAGTGTAAGTTACACTGTGTAACTGATTCGTGGCCTAGTTTGGTTATTGTGTTCAATGGTCCCTTTGACCGCTTTATCATCGTGGAAGTTGAGATAGAACACCTGGGGCCATATTACAAAGTATTAATGCCATCGTGATTACAGTGCGAAAAAGGGATGGTGCTATCGGTCATGTGTAGCTCCGTCTCTCTCTTACACTGGAATCATGATGGCATTAAACCGTCATAATACGGCACCTGAAGCTCACCAACAGCGTCATAAAATGACTCATAGTTATTAACCTTTTGAACGTCAATCACTTGTATACAAGTTCGTATTACACAAGTGATTGGCGTTCAAAAGGTTAATAGGTGTTGTTTGAGGTACTTATGATCGAAACTAGACAGCCAGTGTAGTTCCTACCTTTCTGATTGACCTTTCTTTTTAATTTTTTCAGCTTAAAAAAATATAATTACCTTAATCTTAGCTGGAGGTGACTTGTTAGCAGCTGCAGCGGTGGCAGGAGGTACAGGTTCAGGACTGACTCCCTTAGGAGCCTTGGGTTTCGGCGTTCTCTTGCCCTCAACCTGGACGGGCGGAACTGTCGCCGCGACCGGGGAGTCCACGCGACGGATTAGTTTTGCGTCTCTGAGGAGAAAGTAATGTTACAATAAATGTTTTGCGATATTTGATTTTAGTTGTGATGGGTTCCTAAATATTCAGTGGGTAGTATGCGGATTGATACTTATGTACTCGGTCGATCAGTGTCAGTCATCGGTCTTGGATGTACTGTTTAAAATGTTCATAAATACTGGTTAAAGGGATCAGGTATTCTGACAAGTGAGATGTTCCAATTACTTGCCATAATTTTATTTTAAAAAATAAAAAATAAATAAATAACGAACCTTATAATTTCTTTCTCAGGGTCGTCAACTCCAAGCGGTTCTTTGAAGAAAGAGAAGTTTTCTACTGTCAGTCCCGTACCAGACAGATGTTCTGAGACCTGCAAAAAAATAAAACCTCAATAAATTCTAGTCCTTATGAGTAATTTCAGTAACAGACCATTCTCCAGTGAATGTTACAGACTAACTACATACTACTGTTGATAGACATACGTAAAGCTAACGCAGGAGCTGCAGCCACTAAAGGGAAGCATGATGATGATCAAACACTATACAGGGTGTCCCTGGAAGTAGGGATCAAATCGAATAGGGGCGTGAGCAAGGTCATTTCCAAACTATTTAACCTTGAGAATGTCGGTGAATTTTTTACAGTTCAAACATTATGATCAATTTTTTTTTTCAATTACTTCTCAGCACAAAGAAAAAAATCATAAAAAAAAACTATCATGGCTATCAATTCAATTTTTTTTTCAGGACGTTGTAGAAGAGCGGACCTTTCGTGTGGTAATACTTTTACGCAGCTATAAAACATGTGTTCAATAAGAAAAAAACATTTACTGCAAAGGCTATGTTCTGGCAAAAATTTTATTCAATTTTGGAGCAAAATTTTTTTTCAATTGCACCGACTTTCTCAGGGTGAAAACGTTTGTTAATGACCTTGCCCACGCCCCTATTCGATTTGATCCATACTTCCAGGGACATCCTGTATAAGCCCTACCCTAGTGTTTGATCATCATCAGAATTCACTGTTCTATAACACATAGCAGTGAATAGTGAGTTACGTGATTGTGAAATAACGTTAAAGGGCAGCGGTGACCCAGTGGTACCGGCCCCGACTTAGGTCATGGGTTCGAATCCAGGCATGCGTTTTACTTTGCGTAAATAATTTCATCACTACTGCTCTCAAAACGGTGAAGGAAAACATCCTGAGGACATGGTTCGGGGAACTGCCTTACGTAGTTTTGGCGTTCAAAAAGCGCTTCTCAGCTTATTATAATTTGAATAAATGAGTCTTGATTTTGACATTTTGACTTATTTTTTAAACAAAAATGTAATATAACCGGCATCTCCTAGAACTAAAATTTCGATGACGTGTGACATCTACCAACCCGCGCTGGGCCTGCGTGGTAGATTGCAGCCCACTCCCTCTCGAAATGAGGAGGCCTGTGTCTTAGCAGTGGGAACATTATAGGCTTGTTATGAAATGCTGTAGTTAGTGGGGGATTACGTACCTCTCTAGTAGACCGCAGCTTCTTCCCATACGGCGTATAGTAGTAAATATCGGCGTTACGCCGCGAATGAGCGTCGAGAGCCGCGCGGTACACCAGCTCTCTCTTCCACCCTCGTTCCAGCGGTACCCGCAGTAAGGGAGAGGACATCTCAATGGTGGCTCGACGACCGCCGCGTCGTGCGGGCGATGAGGTTGCACTGGCCTGTCAGTGATTGAAAGTTAGTTTTAGCTAATAAAAAGAGAAATAAGGAAGAATTTTGATAATTGACTACTGTTTTAATCACATTAAAGACGAGAGAGTAAATAAAAAAAAAAACATACTTTGAAAGTTTTTGGGGAATTTTAACTTGTCTAAACGAATATTGTAATGAGAGGTGTAGTTGTTCTGGCATTTTAGCAATAGCAACTTCTATTTTTTACTTTTGGGTTTCTATGACAACGTTAAGTTTAAACGTCATTCTAATAAACACCTATAAGAAGTCATGCAGCCATTACTGACAACCAAATAATATTATTCAAGTTGTGCATGCATTTACTGTTGTACTGATACTTTTTTCATTACAGCTCTGGACTGAGTATACCTACTATTAAATCTCACATATTTCCTAAATTGAAACTTATAAACTGCTAAACAGATTTTGAATTACCACATAGAAATCATGTTATAATAAGATACTAGTTGACCCGGCGCACTTCGTACCTCCGCAGAAATGTATGGGAAAACGAATTATTTTCATTACTATTTCTTTACGTGAATTTTTCCCATGTTTTAATAGTTATTTTGCTATTTGGGGTGGAGACAGATCTAACAAACCAAAGATCATAAAAGTCGGTTCAGCCGTTCTTGAGTTATAAATGGTGTAACTGACCCGACTTTGTTGTTTTATTCATACAGAAGATTTTACTGAATACATGCAGTAGTTCCAGATGCGAGTGAAACTGCAGGCAACCGCTATTAAAAACAAAATAACTACTAAGATACATTGAGCAAAATATTTGTTATTCATATAAATATCAAGAATCCAGCACCAAACTTCCACCTCTGGCCAAGTATATACTGAAAGCATGCATCATATATATAAAAAAATAGGACAAAGTCCTAACCTTTTTGCGTTTGATTTCAACCTCAATATGGAATGCTGGCTAGATAAAAAAAAAAATACGTGTAAAAGTGTTAGTAACAAAACTAGCCTACAACGTTTACTCGCTTTTGTTGATATTATCTGTCATTGCAATTTATATCTTATAACAGTGGCATAAGAGTCACATGATGCGCGCTCGTGAATTGCAAAGATTAGGCCCTTATTCCATGCTTTACCGATCGTTATTTATCAGAACATTCGTTTCTCTGCCGTTTTGATGCGTAGTAAAGCTGAATACACGATGCCTACTACATGTCATTATGCCAAAACTTGTGATTAGTGAATGTCACAATATCATGCAAGGTACTCGCATACATTTATGTAAGTTACAGGTGTATTACGTGCTTTACTTAAAAAAGTTGGTACGGTGAACGGTGAGAACGATGGATGAAAGATGATATGGCTAGAAACGGGTGTGTAGTCACCGAAAGACGATTAATAGAGAAGTATGGAAGAAAAAGACATGTTCCGCTGATCTCAAATAAATTGGGCAAGAGAATAATGTTGATGAATTAGAAAAGAAGGACTCGACATCATCATTAGGACAGTTTAAGTTAAAACTTCCATCGTTATATTAGTATTAAAAATTATGGCTGATTACGGATGCTCTATAAATCAAACGATTCAGACTTAGCACAGTTTATCAATGATGAAAATCTATCAACAAAACCGAGTAAAATTGTAGGCACCCAAAGCCCTGTATTCATTAAGAAACAAGGTTGCGTTGTTGCCAGGAACATTTGATGTTGCGGGAGACAACGTTTCGCAACAGTTGCCCAACTTTGTGTCTCAATGAATGCGACGCTTTACTGAGTACAGAATGGTATTAAAGTCCCCTGTAATGAATAGGCCCTTTCCTTTCTTCGGTGATGTAAGAAATTAAACATAGCATCACGCCTGTAATTCCAATGGGTTAGGCACCTATGTGTCTTTGGATGAACCTGTAGTGCTATAGAGGTATGAGCTCCATAGAAAATGGAGGATCCTTCGATCAAACGGGTGTCGTGTCTGGCCGGCAACTGCCCGATGATTCATGTCGGGCCGTTGTATACAAGGTGTAACTTAAATAACGCACAACCTCTTAAGGGGTCATTGTACTCATTATTATGAACAACTTTTACTATGGGACCAAACCTGAAATCGCGAAAAAAAAATCAGCTGTTCCCTACATTTTGACGACTTATGCGAACATAAATGTAGGGAACAGCTGATTTTTTTTCGCGATTTCAGGTTTGGTCCCATAGTAAAAGTTGTTCATAATGATGAGTACAATGACCCCTTAAGAGGTTGTGCGTTATTTAAGTTACACCTTGTATATGCTAGTTGCGCGGTAAAGTCTGCTTGCGAGATTTGCAGGATTTTCGTGACGTCAGTATGACGTGTAGTTCGCAAGTGGCGTTGTAGATACCGCTACAGTGCACCCGGTCCTGTATATTATTATTATTTAATACTTCCAGACTCCGAGCTGCTACTGCGAAATTCTTGATGGAAGCTCAATAACACTACCCGACCCAGGAATCGAACCCAGGACCTCATGCTCAGCAGTAGCGCTTGCGACCACTAGAGCAACGAGACAGTAAAAAAAGCAATCACATTATTTCATATGGTTTATAAATGGCCATTATATTTGTAGATCCTTATCATATTCAAATTGTCCAAAGACTCAAATATATACACATATCTTAATTTGGCACTTCAGTATGCTTACAATCACGAATGTCAGTTTCCGGACATTGAATTGGCCAGTTCCCGGCTACTATTTGAAAAACCGACCAAGTGGGTGTTGGACCACGCACAATGAAGGGTTCCGTGGTTGGAATGAATTTATCCCAAGAACAAACTCAAAATTGTAGTTGAAAATCATGTTCTCCCATACATTGCAACTGCAAATGTAAGTTGGTCGACTATTACTCGTAAACTTGTAAAGCACACATAGCTGTGATAGGTTTCCTTTTAATTTTGTTATATATAAACATATTGTTCGAATAGCAACCATTTAGCTGGTAGAGGGGGACACTTGACTCGTAACAAAAATTAGCACTTTAAAGCTTAATATTTCACAAACGGATCCCTGAATCGAAAAATGGTTTTACAAACCCGCAATATTTTTGAAAGATCTATCCACGGAGTAAAAACAAAGAGGAGACGGCCTAAGCAACTGTGCACTGTGATTCTCAACTAGGTCCTTTCGTCATCATGTGGGCGTGGCCTTAGTCAGTGTATTGTTGGCGTTCGTCCTTTACACAACTTTGTAAACGTTCCCATTTTACAACATATTCGCGCTAGAAGAAAAACAGAATGAAGTGTTGTGTTTTATCTCGTAAAAACTACTCGGATAGACGTTCTGATGCTATGGATGGCATCACATTTCATTTGTAATTAATTTTATGCGTAATTTATTAAAATAGTTCGAGAAAAATCTTTTAGCGTCGGCGTTTCCAAACATAATTCTAATCGATACTAGATGGCGACACTTGGTGTCATGGGAACTAAAAGTATTTAAGTACGTAGAGCTCAGTACTAACAAATTTTGATAATCATATGTACTGAAATTTGTTCAACATTCATCCCTAAAGACCCTTTAATGGCCAAAAAAATATTTTTGTAGTTTTTATATCATTTTGTAAACAGGCCGCCATCTATCGTCCACTATGAACAACAAACATAAACATAAGAAAAAGACAGGGCCGTAATTAGAATCCAATTATTTTACCGAATGTCCCGCGGCTGTCTCTTAAATGGAAAGTACTTAAAAACATTAAATACGCAGGACATAAAAATACAATGTCCTTAAATTAAATATTCTATCTACAATCATTTATTTAAAGTACTTTCCAAAAATGGCGATCTACGTGCGGCATGTCTCCGCCTCTACATATTCTTTGATCGTCGTTTTAGTACTTTTGCGCAAAACCTCAGACACCCCAACTGATTTTTAATTCAATTGACCTATTTCAGATAGAAAATAAGTCATTAAAAAAATTGTAAAAGTTTTATGTGCTGTTTTAGTTTTACTGGCTATTCTGATAGTTTCTTGCGTCTGCGACGACGCTTTATCGAGAGAGGAGTCGTCACCGGGCCGCCGCGCCGCGCTGACATTGGGTTGCTTGACCTATTAATAAATAGACCCGGCAACGTTTTTAATGAAGGTTTTTTGAAAAATGTGACCTATATTAAAAAGTGGTTCAATTAATTCTGCTCGTTATTCTGATCAAACTATTTTCAGGTTTTGCGCATTTAACGTCACACGTTGTATACACCTTAAAGTGGGTTAAAATCGAGCCCAAACGAGTCAGTGACATACAAACAAACAAACGGGTGAAACTAATGAAAGGGTGTTAAAAATAAAAGTAACCTGGTACGAAAATTCTGAGTACGACCCTGTTGCACCCTGTACTTGACATCTAGTGTGAGATAGTTACGTAACTACAAAGTAAAATCGACAGAACGAGCTAATGGTTTTGCTATTGGCCAGTAGATGGAAAATAAAGAAGTAGGCGGGATCTAACACCCTCTCACCCCGTAAATAGTCACGCGTTGTTTCATAGGGAAATTTAATTACAACATCTACTCTTTGTTTTTACTCCGTGGATCTATCCAACGATACCCCACACCATGGGGTAGACGAGAAAAAAAAAAACATCCCCAATTTACGAGTACCCTAAAAAAAATATTTTTCAAGATTTTATTTTACCACTTTGTCGGCGTGATTAATATGTATATCCATGTCAAATTATAGCTTTCTAGTACTAAGAGTCTCTGAGCTAAGCTGCGGACGGACGGGCGGACGGACAGACGGACATGGCGAAATTATAATAATTGTTCCTTGTTGACTGCGGAACCCTAAAAATGAACTATTTATTCTTCTCTAGTAGGTTCTATGATTAAAAAGGTAATACTTTCAAATTCACAATTTTATTGTAATCTTAACACCAAGTTTCTTGGACTAATGAGGACATCAAAAATGATTGTGAAAAAAATCAATTGGCATATAAATTTTACAGTATACATACGTATTTATTAAGTTTCTTCATCTGTATACACGTTATTATTTTTCTGGATCGCTGTTTTTAACGACAGGACTATGCACTTCAGCTACTATTAATCAATCTGCCTAGCCATTTCCCAACTATTTTGCAGTCGGCTTCCAGTCCAATCGGATGCAGCGGAATACCAGTATGTTTCATAGAGCGACTGCCGATCTGACATCCCAGTTACTGGTTCACTCGATACTCCTTGGTAAGACTGGTTGTCAGACTTTTGGGCTTCTGATTTCACTCTTCAGCTACTATAATAACTTTTGACGTAGATGCTTCATAGTCACTTTGACAAGGTATTAATGGCTCATCATGCTCTTCTAGAGTAACAACATTCTAATGTATTTTTTTTTTGTTTCGTAATGATACTTACTTTGCACTTTATTGTATAGAATCAAGTTCTTCGAACTTAACAGACAGCTCTGCTGCTGTGGAGTTTGTCGTGCAATTCTTTCTACCCAGCTAAAGTACTGGGAAATGGTGAAGGGTGGTTCGGGGAACTGCCTTACGTAATTTTGGCGTTCAAAAAGCGCTTCTCAGTCTAATTTGAATAAATTCTCTCTCTCTTTATTTTGACTTATTTTTTTAACAAAAATGTAATATAACCGGCATCTCCTAGAACCAAAATTACGAAGACGTGTGACATCTACCAACTTGCAGTGGGCCCACGTGGTAGATTATATCCCACTCCCTCTCAAGAAGAGGAGGACTGTGTCCCAGCAGTGGGAACATTATAGGCTATGTAACAGCATCATAAGATCATTCATTGATTCTATTTGGGAATTGATTTAAATTCAACAAGCAAAGAATCATTGTCAGCATCTCCTGCGATTGACTTATTCATGTCATCCACACTGGTTAGTTCCCGAGATTATATAGTAGAAGAGTTAACACCTTCAGTAATCAGTTCTTTGCAGGATGATTTCACCAACTCGTGTTTATCACGAACCGTATCAGGCTTAATCCCACTCTTTAACAAATTGTCCTTTATTGCAGTTCAGAGGAGGCTCCGTGGAGTTTCTTGCCCGTTCTTCTCCACAGGAACCTACTTCGCTTTGGAATGGGCAACTAGCTTCATCTTTCTGACTGACTGACCCCTTGACAATTCAAACGTGC
Source organism: Eremobia ochroleuca (assembly GCA_949629135.1). Lineage (NCBI taxonomy): Eukaryota > Metazoa > Arthropoda > Insecta > Lepidoptera > Noctuidae > Eremobia > Eremobia ochroleuca. The sequence continues at coordinate 4,544,190 of OX451407.1, forward strand.
CTGTAATTGGTTTACTTGAAATAAATGCTTTGAGTTTGAGTTTGAAGTCTTGTTTCGTTAACTCACCGCAGGATGGTAATCTCTTCTGCCATTTTTTTTAAAGTTTTCGAAGCAGTTCATGAAATCCACTGCATTTACATCAAAAGGGGATAGCCCACAATTTTTGAATCCATTCCTTATAGTTTGTGTGTTCTGTATTTTAGGATTTCTTTTAACACTTTGGTAAAATTTGTTTTTGTTACAGTTTTCTTAAGGTTTTTGGGTTTGGCTTGCCAGTTTCTTAGGGTATTTTTCCAGTCTTCTTTCAAAGGTCTCAACACACTAACCTCAACTGGTGTAATGATATGAGCAGTATTCAGGGGGAAAGCATATAAAATGATGATTCGCCTATTCGAATGAGAAAATTATGCCATTTTCTTCACAAAAACTTGAGATCATCAATTTTTATGCAATTTATGCCCATCTACGAAAACGATTACTGGTGTTTTTACGTTATTCTTCACTATACAGGCTGAAATTGAAAACATGCGACAAATCGAAATGGGAGATTGTACTCATCATTATGAACAACTTTTACCATGGGACCAAACTTGAAATTGCGAAAAAAAAATCAGCTGTTCCCTACATTTTGACGAATTATGCGAACATAAATGTAGGGAACAGCTGATTTTTTTTTTTTCGCGATTTCAGGTTTGGTCCCATGGTAAAAGTTGTTCATAATGATGAGTACAATCTGCCATTTCGATTTGTCGCATGTTTTCAATTTCAGCCTGTATATTCTACCAGTTCTTAAAGACGTTAGCTATGTATTCGTAAAAGACAGCAAAGCTCATTCTACCTGATTCAGACCTTTCTATGAGCCAATCAACCCCCAAAAGCGATTTTAGGAAATGTACCAGATTTCCTAAAATCGCTTTTGAGGGTTGATTGAATGCAAATACCAAAAGTGGAGGACAAACCGTCCCCGATGCAGTCATCACTATAAAAACCGTCAGTGTTTTATTTTCCTTGCCTCTTTTAAACTTTTCAACATTTTTGTAGCCTTCCAGGGCGAGCAGTTTACCTGATTTTGGAAATAATGAAAATCTAGTCTCATCAGCATTGAATATTATGTCAGGTTATTTCATTATGTCAGCCATTTCTCTTTTAGTCAAAAAATCTTCAAGACACTTAAACCATTTTCTCATAGGGCTTTCTGTTGCCGCTTCCCTAGCTTTGCTAATAACCTTCACGTTCTATGTTTATCTCCGGATGCCTACTAAGAAAACCTTGGTACCATTTTTTTTCTGGTGCACCCTGCTGGGAAATTGTTTTGTTTTCCAATTTCATTTATTAATAGCGCTACAGATTTTACCAAGGCTTCTTTGCTTACAGAAAACCCACACTTGGCTACTTCTTTGATCCAATCTACTACTTTTCGCTCACCATCAATGCCTAATATGGGCTCTGGACCTACTCTTCGAGGTTGTTTTTTAGTCCTACCCGAGACTAGATCCTCGCCTGTTCTGCAAGGAACACCATGGTGAATACACTTCTGTAATGGGCTTTCCTTTTTGTTCTTACCGCCTGAACAGCTTGTGCCAATGATTCTTCGGTGTATTTGAACTTAGTCCTCTTTTAATTTTTAAATTTCTTCGGGGGCACCTGAAAAGTAAAATAAATCTTACGAAAATTAAAAACTAGCAAAAGTAGGAAGTAATTTTCGTAAGATTTTAAAAGTCGATTTTGTCCTTTTTTGAAAAAAAAAAAACCTATTAATAAAAAATGTTACTACATTTGACATTGCCTTTTTAAATTATCTACTAGAGAGCAAATAGTACGTTCATTCTTCAAATAGTAGAATCGTGGCATAATGTGTTACGTATTTCATGTTTTCAGTTCTTATCAGAAATTATACCATGTGGTGTGGAGTTACTATGTGTAAATATGTTTAATATTGTGTCAAATCAGCTTACAATAGTGATATCTCTGTCTAACACACAGTTTGAATTCTAATTCGAAATATTATTTATTTCTGTTACTTTTTAATTTCTTTTTCTTTTCGAGATGTATTGTCATCTATTGTAGCTGTTAAAGAAAGGGCATACTCAACAGAGGACATGTAAGAAAATTTTAGTAAAAGCGTAGTTTTAACGAGAATGAAAGAACTCACATCAGTAGCGCCGTCGCCGTCAGATCTTGAAGATAACGCTGATGATGGTCTGGATCCGTCTGTAACAACAATTAATTTATTGATTAATTTACAACTATGCTAATAATAAAGGTGAAAAGTTTGTATGTTTCAATGCGCTATCTTTGGAACTACCAGTCATATTTGAAAAAAATATTTTTGCATGATAACCCAATTCTTGAGGAAGACTATACGTTAACATCACGTTATGAATCTTAGGAGCCGAGATAAAAGAATATAAGCCAGAAAGAACGCTGAGCTAAAACAAATAATAGCGCGGGGTTGCAATGGGATGCGACTCCGTGGGTCGGGGGCTGATAGACGCGGACGAAATATGAAATACAAACTCATGAAAAATAATTAGCACAGGTTCAACCTAGTTCAGGCAAATTAGCAACTGCGCGCTATCGTAATTGTTAAGGTATTCATTGTAAATGTATCCCCTTTTTATAAATAAACTATTTTATTATTAATTATTTCTGCTGTTACAAAAAACATTATAGCATAAATTTGTAAATGATTTTCCATTGTACGAACATGGTTTATTTTTGTATAGATCCCATTACAGTACAATCTCACTAATCCGGCACTATTACTAGAGGGTGCCGGATTATTGGACGTACCGGTCTACTGAAGTGCCGGATTAGTGAGATTATACCATATTAAAATTTGTTAACAAAAATGTAAGAGTATATATATTGCATTTGCTTAAGTTTCTACCTCCACTCTTGAATATAAAACCTTAGTATTCAGTACATGATTCCGAACCCCACTGCGTTGAAATTTTTCGTCAGGTAATAAAAAGAAAGGACTTCAGTGAAATGTACCCCTCCGATAGATGTCACCATCATACAGTTCTAAAGTATAAATATTGATATTTTTGAAGGTTAAAAGGTCAGAAGGTGACGGTCAAGGTCAGGGGGGAAACAAAAAAGAGGAAAAGCTGTAGTCAGAGGGGAAGGAATTTTTCAAGGTTAACCAGAAAGTCCACCTTTCGCCTAACCATGATTTTGAACTAGATTTTTTGGGTGATCCAAACGTTACTGGAAAAAAATCTTTTCTGAATATAATAACTACCATATACTTCTATGAAGCTATGCTGAGATATTTGCGATTGCAAGGTTCCGTTGGCTATAACAGTCAACAAATCAGTTTCCCCATAGGATTCAATGTAACTTCTAGACCATTTTAGGACATGTTCCCGTCAACTTAGGAGTATAATTCTTTTTGATATAGTATCAATACACATTCTAGTTTATTCAGGCTAGAGGGCGCACTTGTCGGAGGAGGGGCATTTTCCTACGCAAACTCGCTAGACTCCTTTGCCATACTGCGTAGGTATTGCACTTTTCTATGAAACAGCAGATTTTATTTTTGATAGCTGACTATAAATTTCTATGCTAAGGACATCTAGAATCATATGCTGAATTCATGGTTACAGTTTGTGCGTCTACATCCCTGCCACACTGGTTGTATTGTAAATTCTAACATGTAAAATGATTTCTTTTTAATCTAAATCTGTGATTAAATCTGAGTAAACTGCAGTTTGTTTTGCAACATTGTAAAACAATTATTTTACTCAAGATTTAGATGAGGATGTTGCAACATTGCTGCAATTAGAAATTCAAGGTAGTCTGTGGTAAAATGTGTTTATTGCAACGAGATGTAGTTATTTATGGTTGCAACGAAAAGAAATGATTGTTGTTAATAACATTCTCACATGTGATTTTTTTTTTTGTGTTCTGTCATACTTTCCTGTTAGCCAGTATTTTTGTTGTCAGTATAAATACATCAATTATTCACTAACTGTAGTGTTAGTAATCTATTCCCATATTTGATCCTCTTCGGAAAGGAATTTCACAATATCTACCAAAATATGGTAATCCCAGTCTATAGGCCACATAATTCTATATAGTGGTATTTGGAGTTATATATACACTCACGCCTTCTTCCCATGAGGGTAGGCAGAAACCACAGACCACCTACCCCGTACTGGATGTAAATGACTAACAAAAGTTTGCATTAATTTCTCTCTTGAACTGTTTAGCAGGCTATTACCTAATATTATAAAGAGGAAAGATTTGATTGTTTGTTTGTATTGAATAGGCTCCGAAACTGCTAGACCGATTTGAAAAATTGTTTTACCATTAGAAGCCGACATTATCCCTGATGAACATAGGCTACTTTTTACCGCGGGAAAATGCTTCATTCCTACGAGAAAACGGGTAATAGGATTTAAACGGCGGGAATTCCGAATTCTACGCAAACGAAGTTGCGGATGGATGCTAGTTTTCTATAACCAGGTACTTACCGGTGTCTTTGCGCGGTCTTTTAGAGGCTCTGCCGGGTGCCTGGGGTGTAGCCATCACGGTCCTCAGTGGGACCAGGTCCCTGCTAGCTGCTGTCACCTCTGCCTCCAGTCGCTCTGAACATATGTTTATTGACGTTAAATTGAGATATTCATAATGTTTTGTTTGTAACATAAACCAAAATTTACTGTTTTATTTTGAAAAATTCGCCCAATCAGTATTGTTCATGGATTTTAATAATAATAGCTCTCCAGATCGTATTTCGCCTATTGGAGCCAATCTCAATGGAGACTAGCCTTCGGAGCGTGAAATATTATAGTGCACAAGCATGTAGCGCAGACACAGCTGTGCTCTCTCTTACCTTACTCTCACAGTCCGATGGGATGGCAATCCAACATGACCAGAGAGATCAAGCGCAGGACCAATGGAGATTTTACAGAGAAGAGGACAAGCATTCTAGCCTAAGCCTTATGATACAATAGTTTTCCACGATCATCTGCAATAAGTCCCCTTTATTACCCATCCCCTGCTTTTGGTGTACACATGCAAAATCAATAGTTGCTGATGATATACTTACAGCACTAATCAATTATTAAATAAATCAGGATATAACATTACTAAAGTGTCAAGTTTAGTTACATACCCAAAATACGACTGTAGTCTTCCGCCTGAACTTCAGGTTTGATCTCATCAAAGCCTTTAAACTCATCATCGTCAACATCACTGAAAGCAGACGAAGCTCTCCGCTTGATTCCTCTCTTAAGATCTTCCTCAATATTATGCTCAAATGTCTCAAATTCATCTTTCACATCTAGTTCTTCTTCCTTCTTAATCTGTATGTCAGCTTGTGGGGCCTCTACTGGTATGTCTATGTAGTCAGATTCTGGCTCTTCTTTCACTTCTAGTTTCTTTTCGATATTTGGTTCTATTTCGGGGGCTGGGTCTTCTGTAAAGATGGGATTGGTTAGTTCAGACTTTAAAGTATAATCCTAACAAAGCTAGAAACCTCCTATGCATTCCATATCATATTAATGCATGCAGCCAAAAGTAAGGTAATACCAAAGAAACTATGGATGGATTGTTTAAAAGATGATATTATGACTAGAAACAAGGTAAATGTTGAATGATGAAATAGTGCACCAACCACAAATAAATTAGGAAACGGGCAGAAGCCTAATAATGATAATACATACAGTGGCAGTACTACAGTACAGTCCAGTGTTTTCAAACAACTTTAGTACCTCACTATGGCCGTAAATGTAGGCCAACCGCAGTAATCAATGCAAATAAATTTCATCATGAAACAAAAAAAAATGTGAGATTAGTTTTGAGTATGAATGTGGAGGGCTATAAGAGTAGGGAAAGACCAAAGAAACTATCGATGGACTGTGTGAAAGATGATATGGCTAGAAAGGGAGTCATTACCGAGGTGACCACTAACAGAGAAGTATGGAGGAAAAAGCACCCATTTGAAAAGCATTTCATTTAGAAGCTTTTGTGCACACCAGGTAACTGACTGGTAGACTGCAAGCTGCATGGGATCAATCATACCATAGTATTAGTAATAGCATGCAGGTCAAAGAGTACAGTTTCACTACATAGTATAAAACAAAGTCGCTTCTGTCTGTCTGTCCCTATGTATGCTTAGATCTTTAAAACTGCGCAACGGATTTTGATGCGGTTTTTTTTAATAGATAGAGTGATTCAAGAGGAAGGTTTATATGTGTAATACATGCATAATATAGTAGAGAAACAGTGATCATTTTAGAGATTTCTAATGTGATGTCGTAAATAAACACATTTTTTGCGCTTACATTGCAAACGCTGGCTGAACCCTATGAGATAGATCAAAATAATGAACTACAGTATTGTACACCTTAAAAAGGTGTACAAAAAAGTCCGCAATGGCATATGTCTATCACTTAGGGATAACCCACAATAACCATTTTTTATCCTATACTTTTTACAACAAATAATGGCTCTAAAATGATCAGTGTTTCTCTACTATATTATGCATGTATTATACATATAAACCTTTCTTTTGAATCACTCTATCTATTAAAAAAAACCGCATCAAAATCCGTTGCGTAGGTTTAACGATCTAAGCATACATAGCGACAGACAGACAGCGGGAAGCGACTTTGTTTTATACTATGTAGTGATCAGTAGGTATTGCACCCGTGCGAAGCCGGGGAGGGTCGCTAGTATACAATATTGTAATGTTTATAATGAAAATCAGAGTGTGTTTATCTATCTATGACAATTTTATGTTAACCCGGTGTGCTTAAGGTAAAAATTTGTAACACGGAGCATAAGGTGGGTGTGACAAACCCATATGATAAATTAGACATTTTTATGGTTTAATTATGATTTTAAATTATTTTATTAAATTTAAAATAATACATTTATAAAAAAAATATGTATATGTCATAAAATATCGAGCGATTTATTAGGGTCTGGGTGTATACCCAACCTTACGCTCGCCGGGTTAAGAGCTACCTCATAATACAACTTAGAAAACCAAAAAGCTGTGATTAACACAAAACTTTATGCCTAGTGGGACAAACTATTTAAAAATATTTAAAGTATGAAAATTGCCACCTCGGAAGTTAAAAAAAAAATAATAATTTGAAAAACAGGTGTGAAGTTTTGTAAGCTGTTAACTATGACAAACTAAACTGCAGCTCTTTAGATATTTGTCTATTCCATAACCATAAAATGCATTCCGACATATACATATAATCATTTCATGGTTGAGAAATCAATCTCAGTAATGTACTACATTTGTGTTAATTTACAGAATATTGACATTACAACAATAAATTCAAAAGGTCATATGCCCTTTAATGTTTAATGTAGCACAGCAAAGTTATGATGTCATCTTGTACTAACCGATACAAAGCCCATCATGGATTTCTATCACATAACAGTGAAATGAGTTCGCTACAGCTTTATAAATACATTTGTGTCTGCGTTTTTTAATAACTGACTTAATTACCACTAAATTATGCTCTGTTGGTATTGTAAACTGAGACTAACTAGCAAGCTATGAAATTGTCAACTAACTTATTTTCTACCAAAATAAGTTTAGGAAGTGCGGATATTTGACCTCAATCTTCAATCAAAAAGTTGCAACTGCACTTTAGCATGAATAAAACTAAAAAAACACAAACAAATTGACGAAAAAGTATGTCGTGATGTTGGCACTTAGGTTATGTGAAAGTTTTTGTATTACCTTCCGCCAAAGCTTGGGGCTCCTCGACAGCAGGAACTACAAGCTCGGCCGGCGTCTCCGTCGCCACCTCCTCGGGCTCCGCCACCGTCGCCGTCGTTGCCTCATCGTTGCTAACTTTAGCTTCGTCCCCAGTTGTGTTATCAGACACCGCCATTTCCTCCGACATTGTCAAATAAAACAAATTTTATTAAGAGTCCACTGTCAAAATGTATATGGCCACATAACCAGGCTGTTACGACACTCCGCCAGTGCTCGCGACGAATAATCACGGTTTGTGCGCGTCACAATGTAGATTTCCCGCTATAATGGTCGCGAAAAAAACTTTAGCCTTATTGCCATACACATAACGTTCATACGTTACTTTTCAATGTCCGTTTGAACAGTTTCAGTAAACGTATCAAATGCACGCAAGTTTTCACAAAACATGCACCAAATAGACGAAATTTTGATTAAAATTACGTCCGCTATCTAATTTCCAAAAGATTTAGAAAAGTGGAGCATAAACAATATCCGCTCGCACGACGCCACAGTGATTGCCTATGGTTTTTGACTGTTTGGTTCATTCATTTTGTCTATTACTCTATTAGTGCTAGGCCACACTGCAGTGTCTGAGGTTAATAAAGTGCGGTTTTTAGCCGCAAGATTTTATTACATGAAGAAATTAATGCAAACGATGGCAGTTTTTTACCATGACTGATTTTTGTGCTCTAAGTCTAACTTCAGCAGTATTGTGGTAACCGCAAGCAGCAAAAAACTGCTGTGCGGCCTGTCCCTAGCTTAAGGTCTTAGAGGAACCTTAGACGATCAGTCCAGCATCAGTTCAATGTTCAATCGTTTTATGCTAGGTATGTATGTGTACACAAGTAGTGACTTTAGCCGCGCGCGATTAACATCACTAGCAACAAGTAGGCTCTTTAAACTAATGTGAGAAGTGAGATATTGAAATCGCCAGCGAGTGGCCGACGACTTCTTTTGTTGTGATTGACGCCTAATTTAATTATGCCCACAAAATATATTCTTAACTGCACAGGTTAACATTTTGGACGAAAGTCGTTACTTAGCGAAGCCGAATGACTATGATAAAAATCGATTCCAAAACAGCTTTTATAAACTTCTTTGATTTTCAAATCCGTTACCTTGATACTACCTCGTATGATATGAGCCCACGTTCAGTTGCTCGTACGATTATTTTCCGCCGCGATTTTGTATCGCGCGGTGTTGGATTTTTAACGCTCATCGTTGAGCGTTCTGAATATGACATACGAACTTCTGTACTTGTTTTCGGACGGGCACGAAAAAAATCGCGTGGCTCGTTAGTGCGGCTCGCGCGTCTGTTCGTAGTGTGTACATACGTTCCGCATCATAGATAATACATATATAAACTGGAATGTTCCGCATGCTCAAAGCCGCAGCGCACGGCGATGTCTGCCGGTCCGATGAACGTGTAGGTAAATAAAATGACAGAAGAATCAGCCGGTAGTGAAAGTAATTTATTTCAAAACCAATACTAGGCACTCACCTACCTACAAGGCTACAATGTGGAATCCTATAATAGTTCTGGGCATGTAATTATGGGTGGAGTTCCGCGAATAATTTTGCGAATCCAACGTATGTCCTCACTGCACGAAGAATCAGTTCAAAGTGATTTTTTAACACTCTTCAGAAAACTTTGTTGAAGGCGGGAAAAAATCCTTTTATGTAATTTTATGAGTCCGCGTATCACTGGTCAGTTTCTCTCAGTCGTCAGATCGTCAGTTTTGTAGATTATTCAGTTTCACTAGTTTGTCAGTTTTGCCGATTGTCTAATCGGCAAAACTTACGTTGCGTTAACTCGACAGTTTCCAGTGTTTGCCAATTTTCGTTAGTTTTATTCAATTCGTCAGTAATCGTCAGCTAAAGTACAGTCGGTAGAAAACTGGACACACGTCTGCTAATTTAAATAGATATTGAGATTTATTTGATAACTTTTAGCACAATAGAATAGAATACTCTTTATTATGTACACCATATACATTACAGACATAACAAAGGGTGACACAATGGGCGGTCTTATCGCTAAGAGCGATCTTTTAAAGATAACCCTTGGAAACCAGACTGAAATACCGAATTAAAAAAAAATATTTCATTAAATGGCCAGACCGAAGGGTTTTTTAGGTTGATGTCAACTCGACATTGGTCAAACGTATTATGCTATTTTGACCTTTGTTATCAAGTGATTTTCTATGCTAGGATTTTCAATTGTTTGCTCAGTGCCCTAGCTTCAAAAGGTATGACTTGCTAAAAGAATAGGTACTATAGGAAAGAATCTGAAAACTGTCGAAGACATAAATTACTTTACTGTCGATATACCTACCTGCTAACTTTATGATATAGTTACAATACGGAAGATTAATCATGAATTCATGACCTGTCCGACCTTTGAGCAATAACATTTTTTAGGAACCAAATGGTGACATGGGCAAGTGTGAGTGACGGAACATGTGCGGAAGTTCGGAAAGCCTGTGTTCAGACCGCCCATGATATGTATATCGGCCGTATTATAGAAAATCGTTTTTTTTAATGCAGTCAAGATTAAGAAAAGTCAAAACAAAAACAAAAATAGAATTTTTGAATAAATTTTAATAACAACAATAAATCATCAGATATATGTAATGTACTCTTAAAACTAATGATAATGAAATAAATATCAGGACATTGACCTTACAGACATGCTATCAAACTAACAGATAACCAGACACAATGATAAGAAACTATACATATATAAAATAATATATCCGTTTGTACGATCTTCAAGTGTACATTTTGTATAAAAATTGTTATAAAAATCGCAATTTTTATACAGTTTTGAGTAATTTAATTTGACTGAATTTTGTCAGTATATACTTAGACCTATTAGCAAGTTAACTAGTATAAATTACTGGAAGTTATTTTGGCTTATTTTAGGGATTCTCAGTACATTTAATCTGGATTTTAGGAATATTTTTTTAGGTTACACATTCTTGCATTTACGTGTTTACATTCTCTGATTATAGTGTAGGGTGACAGTATTTCTTTATGTATGGACGTAGCCAGGGCATAGACATTTTTCCCTTGAGAATATAGGAAAAAACCGTTTTGGATATAATCACAGAGCAAACACTTTTTTTTAACCAAATTTAAAAGGAGATTATGCATGCGTCGCGTTTTTTTTCTTCAAAATATGCTTTATGTGTTGCAATGTCACAACATTTTTTTTTTGTGTTGCTACCTCACTCGTAATTCTTAATGCTGCCAATTTTTTTTCCCAACTAAGTTTTCGCCCCTGCTACGTCCATATTATGATGGTTTAGTTGCAGGTGGCATCGGGGTGTCTCTCTAGGATCATGGCGACACCCTGACCACCGGCCGCGCAAGCGGATATGACGCCGAACTGGCCATCTTCGCGCACCAGACGGTGGGCAGTGTGCATACAGAGACGGACCTGTGGAAGTAGGAAGGAAAATTTTAGTGTTGAATTTTATTCATCACTACATAGTATAAAACAAAGTCGCTTCCCTGTCTGTCTGTCCCTATATATGCTTAGATCTTTAAAACTCCGTAACGGATTTTGATGCGGTTTTTTTTAATAGATAGAGTGATTCAAGGGGAAGGTTTATATGTATAATACATGCATAATATAGTAGAGAAACACTGATCATTTTAGAGGTTTCTAATGTAATGTCGTAAATAAACACATTTTTTTGCGCTTACATTGTAAACGCTGGCTGAACCCGTCGAGATAGATCAAAATAATGTACTACAGTATTGTACACCTTAAAAAGGTCTACAAAAAAGTCCGCGATGGTATATGTCTATCTCTTAGGGATAACCCACAATAACCATTTTTTATCCTTAACTTTTTACGAGAAATAATGGCTCTAAAATTATCAGTGTTTCTCCATTGCACCCGTGCGAAGCCGGGGCGGGTCGCTAGTAAGTTATACAATACAATGTATATTCATTGTGTCTCAGTAGGCAAGGTAAGGAAAGTTTAAAATTCTATTATTATATACAACGTGTAACGGAAAGGGGGTATCAACCCTGAAGGAGGTGAATGTGCTCATGAAACTCAACAACTTTCCCCAAAGAACATAGGTCGAAATATGAAAAAAAAACTTTGGCCCTCCCTTACAAAACTGACTACCAGCTGATTGATTTACTATGGGAGGGCCAAATTTTTTTTTCATATTTCGACCTATGTTCTTTGGGGAAAGTTGTTGAGTTTCATGAGCACATTCACCTCCTTCAGGGTTGATATCCCCTTTCCGTTACACGTTGTATAGTATTTTCAGTGTTTTACCGAAAAGATGCAAGCATTGATGTTTTTATACGATTTTTAGAGTTTATTTTGATTATTTACTGTAAAAATGATTCAACTATACATGTCTGCAAAAATAGTACCTATTTAATGATTCTAATTATAATAAGACATTAATATTCACGAGTTCTTGTAACAAAACCGTCAGACATGTTGCTTTTGACATCAAAAAAATGCATATGACTTACCCCGGTGGCCGCGAAGGGGTGTCCAATAGAGAGTGATCCTCCCCAGTTGTTCCACTTGCTAAGATCTGGAGCACCAACCTGCACGCAAGAATAATACAATTTAGCCATGATCAAACGCCTCCGATATTTATTTATTTTAATAGAACGGCAAAAGCCAAATACACATTAGATTTAGAATAATTAAAATAAAACAGTAAATATATAGGGTGACTGGTAATTAGTGACCGATACTTAAACACATGATACTACTCATGACAACAAACAAGTTTTATAATGGGACAAAAAGTGAAATGACGAAAAAAAAATCAGCTGTTCCCTACAGTTTGACGACTCGTACGAACATAAATGTAGGGACCAGCAGATTTTTTTCGCGATTTCGGATTTGGTCCGATAGTAAAAGTTGTTTGAAATGACGAGTAGAATCATGTGTTTAAGTATCAGTAACTAATTACCAGTCACCCTATATTTAAAAAAAAACATATTCCCCCGTAGGGCTTTTAGTAGGTAAATACTATTACTGAAAGATACTCATTCGGGAGAGGCGTGGGTCGAAGGGAGGCGTGACCCGACTGACATTATGATGTAGTGGTAAGACGCAGTACGCTTTTAAGTCGTGTTAGGACGTTTTTTTTTATTGTAAGTAAACGACAATCAATAAAATTCTGGCTCTTGTATAACAGGTGTTTTACCTAGTACAGGAGTTAGGGCACCATTTCGTTCGTACAGACGCCAGCACATCAAGGTACCCGAAACTGTCAAATTTTCCTGATCAACTTTGAACCTTTAGTGATAAAGTTGAAAATCTTTTAAAGAAATTTGACAGATTGTAGTAGCTTGATAATGTGCTGGCGTCTGTACAATATTTTTATGCCAATAAAGAATTTATTTAATATTTAACTTTACTGCTACTAATTTAAATTAACGATAGGCAATGAATTTGTTTAAAACTTTACTGACAAATTTTATTTTAATTATCAATGGGGGTTGTTGTATTTGTGTAATTTTTTTTTTTTTTAATTTAGTGGCACTCATTACCACTTTTGTTTGTAATATGCGGATAATGTAGTGGGCGACAATATTGTTAACACTCCTCATAATATTCTTATAATTTGTTATATTTTATATTGTAGCTGTTTATTATCCCTCAATAAATAAAATAAAATAAGTTGTTACTTTATTGTATACCAGAAAACGAAAAAAAAAATAAATACAATTGTTACTACAAAACATACGATGGGCGGCCTTATCGCTATCTGCGATCTTAATTAAATATGGGGATGAGTTTATTTAAATAAATAATCTTACCTTAGACTGACGACCAAGATAGGTCTGCGCGAACCAGTCGGAGTCCATGGCCTTCAAGTTAGCCAGAATTTGGCCCTGAAAATTTACAATTTCATGAAAATCATGCGCACTATAAACCAGTAGGAATTCATCACTATCGGAGTAACTCACATCGCATATTTTGGTATGTCTATTTAAATATCTGAACATTTTTCTTACACTTAAAAAGGCAAATTTTATTTTATAGTGTTTGCCTACACAACAATTCACGTTATTTATTTTTCTATGGTTTGATTTTTTTTTCTATTGCATTAAAAAAAAAAAAAAAACACTGCGTACCGATGCAAAACTACCGCTCTGAAAGCTTTCGCACTATAAGGCTTCATGTATATGACGCCGGAACCGCACCAGAGCCGGGGTCGCAAAAGTTAGTGTATACGAATAAAAAACGCCTCTATGCAGTGCATCGCGGTTTCGGCGCGGCGTCCGCCGGTGCAGTGGCGGTGCGGCGCATGCACGATATTCATTCGTATACACATACACAAATACGCGGTCCGGCGCCGCACTATGGGAAAATCGCGTATGTTTCGTCTCAAAACTCCGTATCTCAGTTATTTCAAAACTAAATGATCTGTAATTTTGCACACATATACGTGAAAGTATAAGGTTTAATAGAAAAAATAATAATTTTGAAAATTATGTTTATTAATTTATTTAAAAAATAAAACTTAAAAAAATACATACATGCATTTATAAGAAAAAATACTTTTTTTTGTAATTTACTTACATAAAATAGAATTTAATATCATTGTATAAACAGTGTCTAACGAGAAAAAAATAATGTACAAAATTCAACAAGCTCCTACAGATTTTCGTTGACAGCAAGAAGGGACTTGGCTTCATCGAAAAGTTCTTTCGATATTGTTTCTGAGGTATTTCTCAAACTTGATATATATGGATCAGAAGTGTACAATAAGGTATGGAACACGTCTGTATTGGTAGCCGCTCTTGAACACTTTCTAGAATGATGAAGTCTAAACTTTTTGTAATCCTTGTTGCGGGATTCTTGAGCGTCTTCGGACAATTGTCCGATAGGTAAAATAGCATAGTACTCAATGTTTTTTTCTCCGTGAATAAGTATTTTATGTACGGAGGAAGGCATATAATACCAATTATAAATATTTACGTACAGTTGGGCGGTACTATATGCGTATTCACCGAACTTTTTTGAATCAATAGCCATTCCAGATGACATAGTTTGTAGTATAATGTACATTCGTTTTATAAGTTCTACGTCTACACCTGTAATGTCTGCAGAGCAAGAGTAATTCTGAAAAAAATCTCCTAGCTGTGTTTCCGTCATTACTATTTCCAGTGCCTTGTCGAGGTTTATCGATATGCAGTCCCATTTCCTCCCTAAACCGCTTCTGTACCAGTTTTTTCTTTTCGTCTTTGTTTTTTTTATTTTCTGGTGTAGTGGCTGACCACTTTTGGAAAGACAAGTTATAGGAAATGTGTAAAATCATCTCCATACTTCTAATCCAAGCGTGTAGTGTTGTTGTTGTTTGTTTGTTCACAGTCCATATTGAAATGAACTTTTATTCACATCTCGTGTCCTAACTGCCTCTAAGTTATTCATTTGCCGAGGAGTAGCACCACAAATTGTACAAGAAGCGCTCGAAGGAGTTTCAGTTAAAACTTGTGCTACTTTACCATCAATCATGGTTAAAAATAGGTTATGAGTAATTTCAATTACTTCACCATTCTTATTTATGAGAAGTAAAAAGATATTGGAAAAAAATAAAATTTTTATCTCGCGATATGTTTTGGCACCGTGTCAGAAAAGGCGCAAGTATGCGCAACTTTTTTTTTTCTCCTTGTGTAAACTAATGTATAAAGATCGTAATACAAAAAATATCTCGACATCGGCAAACAGCGGCAACGGGTAACAGTCTCGTTAAAAAAAAAGTAACCCGAAAATTATACCATCTTATACTATATTGGTTAATTTTAATTTATTTATTTATTATACATAATATTATTTAAGAAACGTTATGAGGAGATTATAAGCATTTCAAAAATGTATAATACTTATACATTTATATCAAAAACTTTCGAGTAATGTGGCGTTGAATTGTAGTAATGTATTGTGCCAAAATCACATCATTGAACATGAGTTAGCTTTGATGCCTTTTTATATACATTATGGTTAGCAAAAATAATTTAAAAAATATAGAAAAGAAAGCTTATTTATAAGACTAAATTAATTAATTAGTTTTACTCCATAGTAATGACTTTCACGTGAAACGGTTTTGAGACGGCCTTGTATGGGGCTTTCCCATAGTGCGCCGGCGCAGCTTCGGCGTCATGTACAGGAAGCCTACGTGTAAAACGTCGGGCGTATGAGTCGAAACTTCCCTTTCTATTGAGTTGTTCTCCCATTGTTTTAACACAGCTCTTGTTAACTAAATATACGAAACATTATTTGTTCTTTCGTGCTCTTCGAAGCTAGGTTTTATTTGTTTTTTTTTTTTTTTTCTTTTCTGTTAGGCGGTGTTACTCACACTTTCGAAGATTATCTTGGAAATAATTGACATTGGTGAAGGAAAACATCGTGGTGAAGCCTGGACTCGAGTTAATATAATCTTGAAATCGCCAACCCGTCGCACGCGTGGTGATCAATGCTCGTGCCTTCTCTATATGAGAAGAGGGCTTTGCGCTGCAGGATGGTATTATTATTATTATACTCACAGCGAAAGCCTCGTGGATCTCCCAGGTGTCGATATCGCTAATCTTGAGGCCAGCTTTGTCTAGGATTTTGGGGATGCCGTATGTGGGTCCCAGCAGCAGCTGGTCAACGGGATCCTAAACACAAACATATCGTTTTATTTTAAGTATGTATTTTATCTAAGTTCTTATCCCTAATTATATTAATATTTCTTAAATTATAATCCTATAATATTGATTATAATTTTGGGAAATTCTCGCATTGGTCGACAGTTCTCGTGACCGGAGGGCTGGCTCGATTTTTTGCTAAATAATCAGCATTGCCATTCAACATGGCCATGTTGCCAGTCTTCTGGACACATTTCTGGATGACAGCGATGTGGAGGAATACTCCCACGCTTCGAATTCTAACTGTCCTTTTGTTTTTATTTGTAAAACTAGTCCTTTAATTTAGTAGCTAGTGTAAATAGTAAAATATATAACAATTTACTATTGTTTACTGAGTGAATCAGAAATCATCTTTCTCCTGCCTAATCCCAATTTACTTGGGGACGGCTTCATTTGATAATTTTCTCGCCATTACGATGTTGGTCCCATTGAGAAAGTTTTCAGTTTAATGGTCTATACCACACCCTTAAAAATGACCACACGTTTCTGATACACGCTGTATAAGCATTACCGTAAATTAAAAATATGTCAAAATACCCAGCGGGATAATTGCGTAGCACACTAAGGGCCCTTTCCCACGGCAATATCCCGTTTTTTGCAGGTACCCCCCAGGTTCGAAAAATTTGTCTGCTCAACAACGTAAATAACACAATGAATGTTGAACTGACAAAATGAAAGCCACTGCTACTGTTAGGGCCCTTTCCCACGGCAAGATCCCGTTTTTTGCAGGTACGGTTTTTTGCAGGATCCCGTTTAGTAGTAGTGTACGTGTTTAAATTATTAAATTATATTAGAATTAGTCATTCTAAAATATAGAATACAATCGAAACTTCAAATATATTTTATTTATTAACCTGTTAACCGGGGAATTCCGTACACGCTACTGTTTAAGTTTGACGTATTTATACGTCCCGCCCGGTTAACAGGTTAAATATATGTATTCACACATGCATCCTGTTTGCCGGATACTGCAAACCGGATGCTTGTGTAAATATGTATATTTAAACACGAATCAAAGAATATAATGTTAATTTAGTGCGTATTCCTCACCTGAGCGACATACGTGAAGTCACGCAGATACGCCTTGGGCTTCAGACCGAGCTCCTTAGCCTTTTTCTCAGACATCACCAAGCACGCAGAGGCACCGTCAGTCTGTAGGAAGAAATGGAATTTTATGAATTGTTTTGTTTTTTGGATGGTAATGTTCCTTCCACAAAGTCGTTCAATGAACAAGATTTGAAAACATACATACAGAAACCTAAATACAGATGAAGAATGTATTACTAATTCCCTCTAGGGATTGATTGCATAAAAATTAAACCAGCACCCTAATTGCGTAACACACTATTACTCTCAATTTGAATCATTCTAAAGCATATTGCTAATCCATTGCTCCATATGTTCGAAAAATGTGTCTGCTCAACAACGTAAATAGCGCAATGAATGTTGTTGAACTGTCAAAATGAAACCCATTGCTACTGATACTGCGTTTCGCAATTACCCTGCTGAACAGTTGTTGGTGTTTACACTTTTATCAGATACTTTTGGAACAGACTACACCAAAGCCCGGTGTCGGAGTCAGACTTGTGTTTAAAATGTGTGTTTTAAAAAGGATGTCTCCTTAAATATCAGTATTGTAGTTGACTTCTTTCAAGGTACTGTTAATAGTACGGAATCTTTAGTCAAGCCTAATTTCCTGCATTAGAAAGAGTTTTTACCGCTGCACCAAGCTTATTGTTGGTATTTCACTTACCAAGAACGATGCGTTAGCGGCGGTGACGGTGCCGTGGGGCTTGATGAACGCCGGCTTCAGTTTAGCGAGCTGCTCCGGAGTGGACACGCGGATGCCGTTGTCCTTGTCTACCACGCCGTCCTTACCGTCAACTGTGACAAACACACTTTTGTTAGAAAGAGATAACAAATCATGGGGTTATGGAGGGCAGGTTGTTTCTAAGTGTCATTCGTTATCCCAAACAATCTTTACGTTCGTCAAATTATGAATGTTGGGCCATTTCCTGAAAAGTTATTTAAATTCGTCACGTAACGAAAAACGTTATGCCCTCTCCATGCGGCTTTCTATCTCGTATCTCGATAGTTTTCATGGTTTAGGGTGCAAAAATCGTTTTTTTTTTTAAATTATTTGTCATGGGTCGTTTTGCGAGTAGGTATCTCGTCAAGATCTGACGGGGGTCCTCCGACCGCACACGATTTTTTTATTATGTTATTTAATGCATTTAAAATGATATCAACGCCATATTTGATTATTATTATTATCTACATTTACTACGTACCTGTAACAGGAATCAGATCAGTGAAGTACCCCTTCTGTTGGGCCTCCATTGCGCACTTGTGCGACCTCAGCGCGTAGTCGTCCTGTTCCTGACGAGAGGCCCCGAACGCAGCGGCCAAGCGGTCCGCGCTGTGACCCATGGTCTCTCCTGACGAGAACTCGGCGACGGCCGGTAACTGAGGAGGAAACGATATTATAATAGGTTCTCATAGTGTTATGTCCAGACGGTTTATTTATTCATTTTACCATTTATGTACACATATACAACGTGTAACGTTAAATGCGCAAAACCTCTTAAGGGGTCATTGTACTCATTATTATGAACAACTTTTACTATGGGACCAAACCGGAAATCGCGAAAAAAAAATCAGCTGTTCCCTACATTTTGACGAGTTATGCGAACATACATGACGTAGGGAACAGCTGATTTTTTTTTCGCGATTTCAGGTTTGGTCCCATTGTAAAAGTTGTTCATAATGATGAGTACAATGACCCCTTAAGAGGTTTTGCGCATTTAACGTTACACGTTGTATAAACAGACAAAAAAAAAAAGTTAGCGGTTATGGGAAAATAACATAAAAAAATATGCGAGATGGGACTTTGTTGCTGTTTTCGAAAATAAATTTTCGCTTTGTTTTAGGCACGTAACTTTGTGGCGTCATCTACATACATCCACTACAGCACTCAAATTTTCGTAAATGATTTTTAATTACAATTTTAATAATTTTGTTCCAAAAATAATTGGTGGAAATAGTGATGATGAAAATTTAAACCATCTAAATACAGATGAATATGTTGCTAATTTCCTTTAGTGAGTGATTGCCAGACGAACGGAGTAATTGTGTAACACAGTCTTTCATACAATTCACATCACACACAATGGCTTTCATTTTGACAATTCAACAACATTCATTGCGTTATTTACGTTGTTGAGCAGACAAATTTTTCGAGTATATAATAATAATAATAATAATAATGTTTATTTCCAGTAAAATGTACACAAAGGTTACAATAACAGTAATATGCTACAACATAAAGTGTATTGCGTATTATCTCCTGGCACCCAAACTAGGTTTATGGCCTGTGACTTGGGGACCAGTGATTCCATAAGTGTAGACACATGATCAAAATGTTTTATTAAAACTGTTTTCACCAGTAACATGGTTAACATAACATAACAATAACAATATAATATTATTAATTATGTGTAAAGAAAAACAGAAAAAAAAAACGGAAAGTAAAAATAATTAATAATAAAACTGCTTGTGAGTGTTTGAGTTGGAGTGAGTTGGTCGTGGTAGGTGTAGTAGGTATGGTGTATATGTGTAACAAATGCGAAAGTGCGGTTTGTGTATGGCGTGAATGTGTACTGGTAGGTGTAGTAATGGTGGATGTGTGAGTAAGTATGAAAGTGTGGGGAGTGTATGAGAGTTTGTGTATGAAAATACTTGAAGAAGAGGAAATCTGTCTTAGGTATGTGGGAAGAGTAGTTTTTCGATCTCGTCATATGATCTCTCAATTAGCCATTCTTTAACTGTCCTTTTGCATTGGTGATAATTTAAACTGTGGATATGGAGAAATTTATTGATTTTATTATATAGAATGTAGCTGAGGTAGGTAAATTGGTGTTGTGCGTAGGTGGTTTTGTGACTAACTGGTGGAAGGGCAATGTCTGCGCGACGTTTAGTACTTGCTGTAAACGGCAGCCGATGTTTCCTTAAGACACATTGTAGCACATACAAGCCTCTCACTGTCAGAACTCTGCTTTCCCTAAAAAGTTCCAAAGTAGGGTATCTATAGGGCTTGCAGAACATAACTTTGAGAACTGCTCTCTGAGCTCTCTCTAATTTCAGAAAGTATGTTTTGCAAGCGCCACCCCAAGCCGGCAAACAATATAGGAGAAGAGACTGACAGAGTGAGTAATAGACCGTCAATAGTGTTTGCGAGTCAGCTGAACAACGGAGTTTCTTAAAGATGGAAATGAGTTTACGCGTTCGGATGACTACATTATCAATATGACGATACCAGTTCAGGTGGTTGTCAATTTGCACGCCCAAGTATTTTATACAAGATGTGGCTGCCAGAGTGGGACAGGTACAGCAGGAGTTTGGAGAACAACTATGTACTTTAATAATAGGGGTTATGTTTGGCTGAGTCTTATTGCTTATAGAAAAGGAAACAAGCTTCGTTTTTGCTGCATTCAGGGTTAGTAAATTATTATTAAACCAGTTCATGACAATGTCCAACACCATCTGAGCATATTTTTCTGTTTCACTCCAATCATTCCCATGAACAAGTAAGGCTGTATCATCAGCGTAGGTAAATATGAAGCAGTTAGTTAATGGAAGTGAGCACAGATCATTAATGTAGATGAGGAACAAGGTTGGACCTAGAATGCTGCCTTGTGGGACGCCGTATTCTATTCTAGCTTTATCGCTTATTACCTCATCCAATTGAACATGTTGGAAACGATTCTCCAGATAACTTGAAAAAATATCAAGTGCAGGACCACGGATTCCCATGCGTTCCAGTTTGGACAGAAGTATGGGCGCAGAGACAGTGTCAAAAGCTTTCGAGATATCTAGAAATAAACCAATACACCGCTGCTTCTTATCAATGAGTTGAGTCACTTTTTCAGAGAGTGCAACAACTGCATCTTCTGTTGCAATTCCGGCTCTGAAACCATATTGGTTTTCGGAGAGAAGTTTATGAGCATTAATGTATTTAAGCAAACGGTTGTTCAGTATCTTCTCCAGAATCTTCGAAATAGTTGGCAGAATAGATATAGGTCTATAATTTTTGACACTGCCTCTGTCCCCTCCCTTATGAATAGGGTGGACTAGAGCTGTTTTGAAACTGTCTGGGAAAACACCGGTAGATATTGCAAGATTGCAGATATGTGTGATGTAGGGGATTAAAATATTGCGCGTTAACTTCAATATATGTCCAGAAATACCGTCAATTCCAGCCACAGAACTTGATTTCAAGTTAATTATAATTCGCTCTACTTCCGAATCGTCAGCTTCCAGGACACACATTGAGTTACAAGTTGAAGCTAAACTTGATGGGTGAACGGGCATATTCAGACACTGCCTTATATTTGTAGCTAGGTCTTTGCCTACATTAACAAAGTAATTGTTGACTTTATTTGCTGATGCAAGTTTGTCAGGTTCGAGTTGTTGCAGTTCTTTCAATGGTGAAGGTGTGGATTTTGAGTGCGTTATGGTTTTAATTAAATCCCATGTTGCTTTTGTGTTGTTTTTTCTTTTCATAAATTCAGTTTTCTCGTAATTTATTTTCAATTTCCGGAGTAAAGAATTACAGTAGTTGCGATAGCGAGAATACGTT
This sequence comes from Eremobia ochroleuca, assembly GCA_949629135.1. NCBI lineage: Eukaryota > Metazoa > Arthropoda > Insecta > Lepidoptera > Noctuidae > Eremobia > Eremobia ochroleuca. Next base: position 4,566,245 of record OX451407.1, read on the forward strand.
AATTTGAGGATAGGGCTGTCTGATTGTGTTTTTAAGGTGAGATGCATTTTATCCCTGTTTCTAATACAGCGAAGTAAGTCAGGGGTGATCCAGGGCTTGATGTTACGGTTCTTTCGTGAGACTTTGGAGAGGCGAGTGTGTTTGTCAATAATTTGAGTCAATAAAGTTGTTAAGGTGTCCGCTGCTTCATTAGCGTCATTAGAGAAAAGGATTGGGGAGAAATCAGTACTCTCAATATCTTTTTGGATGTTTGAAATATCAACAACTTTGGCAGTGTAGGTGAGCTTGGGCTTAGGAACATCTAGGTTGACACTCAGGAAAACGGGTAAATGGTCAGTAATAGGTGAGTCTATGACAATGGATGTTCCTGGTTGTTTGGTTTTTAAAAGAATATGATCTAAACAGTTATTTAGTCGTGTAGGATATAAGTGCGCCGGTAATAAACCATGGGAGGCAGTGAAGTTGAGGTATTCGTACGAGTGTCTATCACTGTTGTTCGGCTTGATATCAATGTTGATATCACCGACTAAGGCAACGTGATGAAATTTTGTTAGGGGTTTTAAAATGGAATCCAAGCTGTTTAAAAAATTATCAACGTGGATGAAGGAGGGTGATCTATATAGGGCTAAGATGCCAACATTATTGTCAATATATATGAAGCAATGCATAGCAATAACCTTCAAAATGATTCGGATTGAGTTTTACGGTGTGTTACGCAATTAGGGTGCTGGGTTTGTTTACACTGTTATCAGATACTTTTAGAACAGACTATAATTATTTTTGTCTGGTTTACAAACTCACCTCAGGCGCAAAGTAGTCGGGTCTAATAGACGCGATGAGCGACAGGCGCTGCGCCGGAGTCTTGGCGCGGTTCAGACGGAGGAGCAAGGAACGCATCTTCCGAGAGTGACGGATAGGAACGTCTGACATGAACTCTACGCCGCCCGCAACGATCACGTCGTAGGCGCCCGCGGCTATCATGCCAATGCCTGGGGAAAGGGGGAAAATATTAAGAGCTTTTACGCCTAAAAAGAAAGAAAATTTAGCACTACAAGGTTATTTTGGGTCCTGGCCAAAATCGGAACTACGAGGTCCGAAAGATCCTTGAAGCCGCGTACAGACGCCAGCACATCAATCTACCCGAAACTGTCAAATTTTCCCAATTAACTTTGAACCTTATACTTTCGCGATAAAGTTAAAAATATATTAAAGACAGATTGTAGTAGCTTGATGTGTTGGCGTCTGTACATTTACTAAGCACAGACTGCAAGGCGCACAACATAATTATATTCTGTAAAATAAATACAATAAAAGTGTATTCTGTTGTAAAAGAAAAAAGCGGGAATATGTGCCTCACGGGTGCGGACGGAACAACCTCGGAGTAGATTGATTTTAGGCCACAGTGAGATAGTTCTGGAAGACACACTTTTTGAACGCCAGAGTAACAAATGAATAACAAGCCAAATAAATTGTGCCCAGCATACAAGGGTTATTATTAGTGTCAATTTTGGCCCCATATGGTCTGTTGTTTTTTTAATAAATATAAATTTTGCTCTGCCGCGCTTTGCAGTATTGCGTTTTTGTATTTGTTCTATAATATGTTATGTATTATATTGTATGAATTTTGTAATTATACTATATACTACTCACAGAAGTAAACCTACTTCGTGCTAATTCGGAAATAAGAAGAATCCCGAAGTGCGTGACTTTACTGGTTTAACTGTACCTGTAGTGATGGCCTGGTTGGAGGAGATGCACGCCATGGTGACGGTGTGCGCGGGTGTCTTGTCGCTAAAGCCGGCCGCTAGGGCTGCCTCGCGTCCGATGTTGGAAGTCTTCACCTCCTGGATAACCGTGCCGTACACGATGTAGTCGATCACATCCTTTGATACGCCGGTTTTTTGGAGGAGACCCCTAAAAGATAGAAAAATAAAGTTGATCTTATTGTATTGGATTTGTGGTCACAGGTTGGTAACAGGTTGCGCGTCGATGACCCCGCCACCCTGTATACTCTGGGATCAGTAGAGATAGGTAATAGGTAGTACGCGCTGGTGTCCGGAACTCCACGTCAATGCGCGTATTTTGCGTACGGGTGAGAAAACCGATTATTCGATTCACCCCAGGTTCTCAAGGAAGGCCAGCAACGCCTTGATGTTACTGTCATCAGTAGAGGTATTCGTGTATAACATATTGAACAATCGCTAAGCATTCGTATGTTAAGAAGCAGAAACATAGCATTTTCTTAACACCAAATCTCAACGAATTTCGCTGTTGACTTTACAATACTTTCAGTGTTATTTGAAACTGGCTAGCTAAACTCCGTAGACGCGCTGGGTATCGATATCTAAACATAATAGAATAAAAATATCTGATTTTTTTTGGGAAGTCTTTGGTCACCGTTACTTGAAGTATGAGTTGAGAAAAACTGTTTTCTTGTGTTTTATAGTGTTTAGATATTGATACCCATCACGTCTGTAAAGTTTACACAAAAAAGAAGAGATTATTTAAACTGATATTTCAAGTGACGAAAATCCCACAAAAAATGATCTATATTTTTATGTTTTCATCATGTTTATGTATTGATACCCATCGCATCCGCGGAGCTAAACTAGCCAATTTCAAATAACCCTGTATACTAAAGCCTTCGGAATGATTCAAATTGATTTTCTATCTTTCTTTCCTACAGATTCTTATCAAACACATAAATAAACTATGTCAAATCAACCAACTGTACCTAACCTATAAGAATGATTAGTAATCAGTTGCCTTCAGAGTACATTCTCTGTGTATAACAAATTGGACTTTGGCCCTTTAATTAAAACTAGTTTGCAGATAGATGTTTGTGTAACTTCTATTTATGTTTTTTTTTTATATTTCAGGAATCACATCATGCTGCTCTCTCAGTCCAGCTCATATTATTCTGTAGTGTCATATTATCCTGTATTATTTTGTAGTGTCATTGTTAGTGGTCATTGGTAGAATATTAGTATTATATAATTATTATTATATTATACAATATATAATAATAATAATATTATATTATATATTATATAACTAAATATAAAAATAGTAATATTATTATATTTAGCAGTTTTTGTACTAATCATTTATTCCAAATAGGCAGCATGTAAAAGGCACTTTTAGAAGCTGCAAAAGCAAATCATCCAATGCTCTAAAAGTGTCTACTGCTTATTTTACCAATGCTTGCGGAATAATGGCAATATTGTACATTCTAACCAAACGTGAGGTAAAGCATAAGTTGAAAAAGCGCGAATGTACGCAAAATACGCGCATTGACGTGGAGTTCCGGACACCAGCCCGTGTTACCTATAAGTTGAAAAATTGGTTATTTTTGACTTATGATCAGACCAAATTACTTTTAATAGTCAAAAAGTAAGTAGGTAAAATAGGTATATTAGGTGTCTAGTATTGTTTGTATATGTTTATTTCAAAATATTTTATCAATATCATTTTGTACCTTTTATGGTTTATGTGTTTTTTCTTTTCGTTTTTAACACATTGAACACCATGGTGGTCACCAGTGAGCAACAGCAATTATTTTGTTAATTCTTTGGATAGTAATAATAAATAATTATTTAGACTATTTTGAACTGTATGAGCAAGTGAAATATAACGTGTAAAATTTGTCGAAATCGCGAATCGGCATCAGCCCAGATGGAAAGTATAGTGTAGTCACCGGTGAGCACCACGGCGTTCAATGTGTTAAGCAATAACTCTGTTATGTTTTACCGTTGCATAAGCTTAAGGTTGTGTCTAAATTAACAGGCCAACAGCTCACTAACTCCTATAATACAAGCTTATCTTAGTTTAGGAGTTAGAGTTTTCCATAATTCTATGTTGCTGCATACAACCTCTAAACTAAGATTTAAATTGTTATTAGATTAAGAAATTGTTGTACCTACCTTGATAGAATAAATATTTTATTATTTATTATTATAATGTATTTATTTTGCATAAAACTAGAAAATTATCCTATCAAGATGGTAACAAATATTTATAAAATGGTGAAAAATGGCCGAGCTTCAATGTATTTTAACACACATTATGTATTACCCATATTTGCAAAATAAAGGTCTATTCTAACATAAGTTACATTTAAATGTTATTATAGATTGCAGACTAGACTACTTGTCTAACAAACTAGGTGAGACATCAAGGTCAGCCTTATTTATAAACATTGAAAGGTAATATTATCTCGGCAATGTCTGCAATCATTATCTTTATAATAAATCTAATGTTAATAATATGCTTTTTGACCCTAAGTACTAGGTTATTACCTAGGTAATATAATATGTGGTATTATATCTGAGATATGTTTTGCTTTTGCAGATTTCTGCTATATCTACTATATTATCATTAGAGTAAATAATAAATAAAAACTAATGATTTTAGTAATTACTAGTAATAAATGATTTCCCGATTGATGATATTTTTGATGTAAGTACTAAAATTATTGTTTACATAATATTATTTATTGCATTTCCAAAACATATTCTAGTATGGTGTGTATTGTGACTTTTACTGTGTCATATCAACAGTATACTTAAGGTAATAAATGGTGCACAAATAAATATATAAATATACCCAGAAAAGCAAGTTATAAGCAATACTTACAACAAGGAATGTCTGGCAAGCTCGTGAGGCATCATCTTGGAATAATCAGTGAAGGAAACCAAGAAGGGTGTTCGTACTCCATCAACAAGGACCACATTATGACCAGTGCGGTCCGGCAGCGACTTCCTTTTCTGCTGTAATGTCGCTCCTACACTGAGAGCTCGTCTGGCGGTGTCTAAAAGTACATTTTTCGAAGTTTAAGACAGTTACATGCATAATATATCCTTGAAATCATATCAAAGTAGGAACAATATAATTATATTTAAAGTACAGAATATCTTCCAGTATGTATATGAAATAAACCTTGCACTCATAACTTGGCACAGAACTGAACAAAATTAATTGCCAACAATGCCAATAACAATTTCTTACAAAAGTCCAAAGTTTACGTCCTAAGAATTAAGGGAAAATGCTAAATATTCAACTGGTAATTATACCATTCAGCTTTACGGATTGTGTAATATAGAAAATATCACTTTAGTTATGGTTAGAAATGTCGTCAAATATAGAATTAAAGAAGTACTACAAAACCTACCGAATTTAGCCGTGGATCCGACGTGGGAAACTTTTAGTAATGATTTTGTTATTTGGGATGCCATGGCTGCCGGAAAACTTATACCGATTAACACTGGATACAACGGAGACTGCTAAAACAATTAATGTAAATTATAAACTACAGTAAATTCTAATTTAAAACTTAAAATAAACTTATAAGAAAGTTGGACTCTGACCTGTCAACCACAGAGTAAAAAACGGGGTTGCTAAGATCAAATGATAAATTGCACAGCTCTATTATAAAAATGCAGAATGGAGGGAAATATTATTTAATTATTTAAGTTTTATTCAACTTGAGACGCTTATACAGAATAAATAATACACTGTTTGACACTAATATGGATACATATTGGTCGAGAAGCCAACCGGATATCGTATTGCTTCAGGAATAATATGTAATTTCAATTTACCATTCATTGGGAAGTTAAATAGTACTTGGCAACTTCATACGCTACCTGTCGTTATTACGTTTCGTAACAACATTTGTAATTCATTGTAAACTGAACAATACAAATAATTAATTATATTTTCATAAATAAAATAAAGACTTTGATTTCAATAGTATTAACTTGACTATGAACAGCTCAAACATTTTTTTAACCTATTTTGGTAAAAAATGTTTGATTTTATTACAGTAAATATCTCAATAACGTTTTGTTGTTTTCATGAAAGAAAAAAGCGGGTAGATGAAAACTATTTTCAAATGCATGGTTCTCATTTCATCATCGATTTCCGTTCTGTTTTCCTTCCGCTTTGCTTGCAGCCACGTGAAATCGTTAAAATTAATTTTCAAGATTACTTTTTTATATTTTATTTTTATTTATATCTCTGTTATTATTTAAATGAAAAAACTTTAGGAAGCTATCACGTAAGTTCATTAGTATATTTTTAAAGTATAATACATAAGCATAATCATCATCTTAGCCGAATTACTGCTGTGTCACGCTGGTCATGGGCTTCCCCCAAGCATCGCTACGACCGGTATTACGCTGCAATATTAAGATTGGTTATAATCAATCTTAAGGCGCGTTCCCACTACGGGCTGCGCGGCCTCAAAGTGTGAGGCTTTTGCTATTGTTTGCAACGCGACCCCATTATAAAAACTCACGAGGTTCGGCCGCGCGGCTCGGCCTCACGGTGCCGCGCGGCCTTGGTATACCCGGAAATGCAAGAAAGTAATTATTTTCTTGCATTTCCGGGTATCGTTATCTAACTTTCTGCATTTTCAAATGTTTTTTTGATTTTCACACGTTGCCGTGTTTCAATAGATCAAAATAAATTGAAAGTACTGTAGGTTTGTCAATGTTTTTCAATTTTATTTAAATTGAGGCCATCTATTGGAATTTTCTTCTTTCAATTTTGTTTAGCACACTCCCCAACTTACGCATTTTTTCACCAACTAACATGAATTTCTCTTTTTCCAGAATGAAATACCAAAGCATAATATTCGTAATATACCTCGCGTGGTGTAGGGCACAGTTTGCTGATGACATGCAACAGTTTGAGGTTGAATGTATGGGTGACGACAAGTTCTCGTGCGTGGGGGGAGGCTGCATCGACCAGACGCAGTACTGCGACGGTATTGTTGACTGCGACGATGGCACCGATGAGAACTTTTGCAGTAAGTTGTGAATACCTGCTTAGTTAAATTTTAGAAGTTTGTAGAATCCTAAAGCTTGCACTAGGTACACTACTCGAGAGTGCTCTTCGGTTCGTTTCGTCCAACCTCGGCTCGCCTCGGACGACTTCCAATCGTTGTCGGTTTTTGCGCCCGAGTCAAAGGATTCGAAGCGTCTCGTAGTTCTTATCATGAGTGTGTACCACGCACTTCGAACTTCGATCAATTTAGACTAGTACCTCGTCGAAGCAACTTTGCGAGTAGTGTAGTGCCGGTTTTTAGTACCACCCGCAAGAGTTAACTTGAGATTTCGCTCGGATCGGATGACGTGCTCGTAAGCACGCGGTACTAAGGCGTCGATGGCGAGGGCGGTAATGCCGGTAACAGGGCTGGGGTCGGGAGGGGCCGCTCGGGTCTCAAGTAAACACTTGCGGGTTGTAGATTCACAAGCATAAAAGCCTTTAACTTATGCAGATTCAAAAACAATTTCCTCCTAGAATATTGAAAGAACTTTTACGGCGTGAAAATAGAATTTCAAACCATTTGAAAACGGTCTTTTGCAATCGTTACTTTATTAGAAAATCGCATTTGAATTTGTCAACCGTCGAAAACGCGTCACTCGTGTATTTGAGCACGGTGCTCATATACGCGAGCGACATGTCCTCAACGGCAGCCGCCGACGCGTCGACGGTGGGCGTCGACGGGTGTCGTTCGTGTGTATGAGCACTTAGGCCCCGACATGAGTGCCAACTTGCCGAGATGACATGAGTGAGTGCTAGAGTGTTTTCAGTAAATATCGAATTATGCAATCATTTCAATCTTCTACTATCTTCTGCAGCAGACCACAAGCCATACGACGAGTTCTGCAACGAGACCCATCAGTACATCTGCAAGGACGATAAGAAATGTATCCCGTTGACGTGGATATGTAATAACGAGCCCGACTGTGATGACGGCAGCGACGAAGTCAACTGCACCGCGTTGCCGACTGCTATAGATAATGTGAGTACCTGCAGCTATCAAGTTTGACGAGGATATATGTAACAACGAGCCCGACTGCGATGATGGCAGCGACGAAGTCAACTGCACCGCGTTGCCGACTGCTAAGGTTAATGTGAGTACCTGCAGCTATCAAGTTTGACGAGGATATATGTAACAACGAGCCCGACTGCGATGATGGCAGCGAAGAAGTCAACTGCACCGCGTTGCCGACTGCTAAAAATAACGTGAGCACCTGCAGCTATCATGTGTGACGTGGATATGTAACAACGAGCCCGACTGCGATGACGGCAGCGATGAGGTCACCTGCACCGCGTTCCCGACTGCTAAGGATAATGTGAGTACCTGCAGATATCATGTGTGACGTGGATATGTAACAACGAGCCCGACTGCGATGATGGCAGCGGCGAAGTCAACTGCATCGCGTTGCCGACTGCTAAGGTTAATGTGAGTACCTGCAGCTATCCAGTTTGACGAGGATATATGTAACAACGAGCCCGACTGCGATGACGGCAGCGAAGAAGTCAACTGCACCGCGTTGCCGACTGCTAAAAATAACGTGAGCACCTGCAGCTATCATGTGTGACGTGGATATGTAACAACGAGCCCGACTGCGATGACGGCAGCGATGAGGTCACCTGCACCGCGTTCCCGACTGCTAAGGATAATGTGAGTACAGTCATCCTCAATGAGATACCCGGACAAGGTACCATTTTATTGTCAACAACCTTTGTTCCATAACATTGTATCCAGCGTAGAGCTACAAAACATAGTATACAATTTATTTTACCTAAACAAAGTAAACATTTTGGTTCAAACATGCTACTAAAATACGTCAATTTATTTACGTCAGGCGTTGACTAATTTGACAGGACTAAACTAACATTTTATCTTCTGTCCTTTTCTTAATGAAATAGAATGAAAAAAATGCACTGAAATTAATTAATCTAGTTTAGTTTGTGAACAACAGAATCAGAACCATTATTCATTATAACGTTTTAGACTCTAAAAACCTAATAATAAAATATTGAATCCTCTAAAAGAAATCCCCACACAAAATGCTAGGAAAAAGCCGTCCGGTGAATTTGGCTGAAATGGTACAGACGCCAGCACATCAAGCTACCCGAAACTGTCAAATTTTCCCAGTCTATCTTGAACCTTAAGCTGTAGCGATAAAGATGAAAATCTATTAAAGAAATTTGACAGATTGTAGTAGCTTGATGTGCTGGCGTCTGTACAATATACCTACACGTAGCCTGTAACTTACAGGCTATATGTATATTGTACCAAAATTTTGGAGTGCGGGTGCGGGTTTTTTGGAGGGTTAAATATTTCTTTAAAAATATTAGCTTAAGAAGGCTGACGGCCTAGGGTTGCGCCAAACGTTCATACAAGCATCGCTACTTACTGGTATGTTTTTGTACCCGAATGAACTAAAATATGCGTTTATCAACAGTCGACCTGCAAAGGTTTCGAGTGTGGCGACGGCAAGTGCATCTCGTACCTGTGGGTGTGTGACGGCGTGTACGACTGTGAGGATAAGAGTGACGAGTACGCGCAGGATTTGTGTCGTAAGTGCACTTGACCACCTTGTTTTTAGGGTTCCGTACCCAAAGGGAAAAACGGAACGTCCGTCCGTCTGTCACCAGGCTGTATCTCATGAACCGTGATAGTTAGACAGTTGAAATTTTCACAGATGATGTATTTCTGTTGCCGCTATAACAACAAATACTAAAAAACGGAATGAAATAAATATTTAAGGGGGCTCCCATACAACAGACATGATTTTTTTTTCTGTTTTAATAGGTAATGGTACGGAACCCTTCGTGCGCGAATCCGACTCGCGCTTGGCCGGTTTTTTAGGGTTCCGTACCTCTACCCTCTTTACACTGTTATTATAAAAGTATGTAGAAAGCCGAGAATAACACTCATTAATATAATATTTTTGAAAATATTCACCCGATGGCGCGTGAGTCGTTGCCCGGAATAATAATAATAATATTCCACAACTTTCACACAACGCCATCTAGTCCCAAACTAAGCGGAGCTTGTGCTATGAGTACTAGACAACTGATAAACATACATATTATAGATAAATTACACCCAGACAAAGAACAAATCGCACCTTCGGTAAGACAAGGGCCGAAGTGCTAATTTTCAAATTTTTCAGGACGGACGGTTTAAGCTTTTTATATATTTATATTGTGTTTTTCTGCCCATATTAATGTAAATTAGTATTTTATTTTTAGCAGAAATATACCTTACACATTTGTGAATATAAATATGTAATTTAAAAGAGTGAGTTATATATTTATTTATACTATATTTAATGAAATATTAATCTATGCATACAATTATGCCCTTTTCCCACCAACATTTAAATTATTGTGCAATTGTGACCAAATTAACACCATTATATTGAAATGATTTTATTAAATGAAAATACTACTTATTTTGTACTTCTTTATTATTCTTCTTAGGAACATCTTTATCACTAACAAAAAAACACTACAATTAAAAAATTAACAAAAAAGTCACTTCTAAAAGGTTTACATTAAATCTATAAAATGCCGTGTAACGGACGTATTGACGGATGGTTTTCCAGCTGCTTTTCTGATAGCTAGATGATAGTTGCGATGGAGCTCAGCTATAGTCAGGCTACCATCTACGAACTCTCTGGTAGTATTAGCCCTTAAGTAATGACTTTCTGTACGTGGAATCTACTCTATGTGATCATGAACCGATTGGATAACTTCAGCACTTAGTTTACAATTTTTACCGTGTTTGCCTCGATTATCTACAGCACTCATTCTCATAGTATTATAAGATATATTTTCAATGACATTACGTAAAGTTTTTTCTCCAATAGCAATTTAGCAGAAACTTCTTACAGATCCTAACTTCACGCGGGCGATGCCGCAACTGACCAATGAGATTTTGTCGCGCCAATATCATTGAAAAAACGAACGAATGGTACAAAGGCACTACTGCCCTCTGGCGAAAATAAACTGAATCTAGTGAATGTCTTTGTTCCTACAGGTAGAAATTAGTTTTTAAGGCACTTTGGCATATTTAACTCATTTTCAGAAATTTTAGCACTTCGGCCCTTGTCTTACCGAAGGTGCGAAATGATCGTGCTCATCACACAAACATTTGTCCTAGGTGGGAATCGAACCCACGACCTTGCGCATAGCAGTCAGAGCCACTGACCACTAGACCAACAGGCCTGTCAATTACAGGAATGTTACCAGCATCATATATTTCATGTTTATACCTTCTTTTTGTAATGTTTATTTATTTTCATTGTGGCTTTTTATTTATATCTAATCGTATGCTGCACTGGTTGACGTCATCACGTCAACAGCTGTCGCTGAAAACCAGCGCTGTGGCTCTGTCTCGTATGGGGTCAGCATTATGCTGAGCGATGGCTGTTTTGTGTTGATGCGACGCATGCTTTTCCCCAACTTGTTATTTTTTTTGTGTTTTTATTATTTTTATGCGTCATGTCTGCCGCAAATAAATGTATTTTCTTTCTTTCTATTTTATAAAATACACATTTAAACTCACGCCTTTTTCCCATGGGGGTAGGCAGAAGCCATCTGCTACTATCCGTACTTACGCGTACTCGTTAACGTTCCTACAATTGGTCTTACACGCACGACGGTCGCACGCACGTACTCCGCCTTCTGAAGAACATCACCAACTTGGGAGTCCCCCTCCCGGCGTTTCTACTCACAACTACCTTATAAATAAAAGTTAGCTTTTATGTTTGTATTTAAAACAATATTTGCTCATAAAGCAGAAAAATACCTACGTGATTTAATTTCTGCAGGACACGTCACCCTTCCCCATGCGATCCTGGACGGCTCCTATTGCCAGGAACTGCCCAGTCTTGGAGAACGCAATTACAAATGCCTGGACTCCTCCTACTGTCTGCCCAGCAACATGATGTGTGATGAAATTCAAGATTGCCGCGACGGCAGCGATGAGGGGTTGTTCTGCAAAAATTGTGAGCATTTTTTTTTTCAGGTTTTGGTAATTTTCACTCAAAAAGAGATATAATAAATTATAATTTAACCTACGGCCTCGCCGGAAAATAAAACTAAAATTAAAAGTATCATAAACGATTGATAAAAACTAAACATTTTTGCATTTTCAATACATTGTCGGCACGGTTGGCGCAGTGGTGAAGCGATTGACTGCTGCGCTGCGTGTCGCGGGTTCGATTCCCGCACGGAACAAATATTTGTATGACCTAAAAATAGTTGATCCTAGTTTGGCTGTTTGTGTATGTGAGTTTAAATGTTTGTAAACGCATCCACAATACAGGAGAAATTCCTAGTGTGGGGCAACGTTTAATTTATAAGAAAAATAAATAAAAAAAAAGTACATGATGCCTTTACATAGTTGGAAGAGATTTTGAATTTGTCCTTAATGACTTTATGTAATTATTTAGTTAGACTATATTTTGATTACTGAGAAAACTTAGTTATTACTCGTAACACTATTTTGTGCCTCACGGCTGTAAAAAAGCCAAATAGACATACAACAAAAATGCCCGACGCTGGTTTTCAACTGGACCTACGTATGCTTACGAGAACGTCTTAAACCGCGTCCTAGGGCCTCCTAGGGCTCCGTGAGGCCAAGCCGCTCGGCCGAACCTCGTGAGTTATTATAATAGGGACACATTGCAAACAATAGCGAAAACCTCATGAGGCCGGGCCTCGCGAGGCTTTGAGGCCGCGCGGCCCGTAGTGGAGACGCGCCTTTACCCCCTTGACGTAGGATGACTAACTATTATAACCCCACTTCCACAGGGCACACAATGTGCACAAACTACAACTGCTCAGGCAACGACACTCAATGTTCTCCAGAACGCCACGGACCCACCTGTCTCTGCCTGTCCGCCCTGTCCATGCGTCAGTACAATTACGCCACCAATCAGTGCGATGACGTCAACGAATGCCTTATGGAAAGGCCGCAGTGTTCCCATACGTGTGTCAACGCGGATGGACACTTTACTTGCGAATGTGATCCTGGTTATAGCAAGGATGAATTTAAGTACCTTTGTTATGCTGGCGGTGAGTGAATTTTTTATATATTTTTTTACCCGCCCCATATTGCAATGTTATTCCAATTTATTTACAACTTAAATCTCACCGTGAAATCATAAGTGAAGTGAGCACTTAATAGTGTTAATCCCTAGCGAATGACAGCTCACTCCACGCTCACTTCACCCAAGCTTTCACGGTGAGATGGTTACAGAATCGCACGGCAGATGGGTGTTGCATCTGGTGGGCTACTGCCCGACGATTGATGTCGGGATGTTGTATAATATGCTAGTCTTTATTATTATTAATAAATATATTATTATTATTAATAATAAATATATTATTATCATTAATAATAATAAATATATTATTATTATTTATTATTTACTTTTACATAAATTGCCACCGTTTATTCCAATTTATTTACATACAAAACACCTCTGCATACCCCTTCTAAGAATATGGGCTTGATGTTATTTATATTTAGGACCGGAAGCGATGCTGTTCATTAGTACACGCCATGACATCAGATACTTGAAGATCAAGTCCAAGCAGATGGTCACTGTAGCTACGGGCATCAAACAGGTCAGTATATGATTTAAATCCTCTTTGGTCCCACCACTTTTCTTTGGTCTTATCCTCCTTCCCTCTCCCTCCAACCGTCTGCCACTGACTATACAATATGTTGTTATTCTTAGGGTATGCGCGCACTACGAAAATAAATCGTTGCGAAGAAAATTCGTCAGTCTGTGAACAACAGAAATGTACTACAATCCGCGCACTGCGAAAATAAATCGTTTCCGATTTATTTTCGCAGATGCGAAATCGTACGTATATTTTGTACCCTATGAAGCGGTAGGTACTGGCTTCGCGCATTGCGGAAAAAATCGCAAGCGCAGCGGTTAGTCGACTTGTAATCTTTGACGATGACTATCTTTGCGATGATAAATCGTAGTGCGCGTAGGAATCATTGTCCTTTGCGATTTTATTTCGAACTTTAAAAACGCAACGATTTATTTCCGTAGTGCGCGCATACCCTCAGTGCTGATTTTACCAAAGTCTTTACAAAAGTCTATATTTTATCCGTGGAATAAAATTGACTTTTGACAGTTGTAATAAAATCAAAATTTACGTTCAGCCGGTCGATTCTGTAAAAATCTCACCGTGAAATCATAAGTGAAGTGAGCACTTATTTAGTGTTAATCCCTAGCGTATGACAGCTCACTTCACCCAAGCTTTCACGGTGAGATGGTTACAGAATCGCACGGCAGGATAACACTTATTTTTGAAATTTGAAGACATGTGAAATCCACCAACCCGCACTGGGCCCGCGAGGAAAATTACCTCCCTCTCCCTCTCACAGAGCGGAGGCCTGGGTCCCAGCAATGGGAACATTAAAAGCTAATTATGCTAAGACTTATTCCAGACTTTATATGCTTTTTTCTTATAAGGCTCACGGCGTAACATTCGACGGTACATACATCTACTGGGTGGAGACAGCACAGGGCCACCAGTCTATATTCAAGGCACAACTCGACGACGTCAAAGATACTAAACAGGTGAACGGTTTATTCTTATTTCTTTTTCTTGCTAACTCTGATATCCCTTATCATATCAGATTTTGCAGTGTGTGTAGTTCGTATACAACGTGTAACGTTAAACGCGCAAAACCTCAGACACCCCAACTGATTTTTAATTCAATTGACCTATTTCAGTGAGAAAATAAGTAATTAAAAAAATTGTAAAGGTTTTATGTGCTGTTTTAGTTTTACTGGCCATTCTGATCTTTTCTTGCGTCTGCGACGACGCTTTATCGAGGGAGGAGTCGTCACCGGGCCGCTGCGCCGCGCTGACATTGGCTTGCTTGACATATTAGGAAATAGACACAGCAACGTTTTGAATGAAGATTTTTTGAAAAATGTGACCTATATTAAAAAGAGGTTTAATTCATTCTGCTCGTTATTCTGATCAAACTATTTTCAGGTTTTGCGCATTTAACGTTACACGTTGTAAATGGCGGTTTAAATGTTGCCACATGCCCACCAGCCATCGGCTTCGGGAAGTACCTGTGTCGCATAAATAGGGAGCCGGACGCCCGGTGTCACCACTGCGTCGACTGCCAGCAGGACACGGCGCGGCACACGCTGGCAGAGTGTGCCGCTTGGGAGGAGCCGCGCCGTGCCCTCATCTCAGGAGTTGGCAGTGACCTGTCGCTGCCGGCCGTGGTCGAGTCTATGGTCGGCAGCGAGGAGTCCTGGGACGCGGTGGTTTCCTTCTGCGAGACGACTGTTTCGCAGAAGGAAACCACCGCTCTTCGCTGAGGCTGCGGAAAGGGAGAGGGAGATCTCGTCTCCTCACCCGGCCCGCAGCAGGCGCACCGGGCGTCGGCGGAGGGCGGATAACGCCCTCTTCCAGCCCCCCTAAATGGGTCCAGGGGCGACGGACTTGGGGACGTCCGTCGCCCCCCACACATCAGGACCCGAGGCGGCGGCGCGTAGTGTTCCACGCGCGCCCCTCTTAGACGTCGCGGGGGGAGTTTAACACCTCACTCCCCCCCTGACACGAGGAGAGGCCCGCAGAAGCGGGCCAGCACCAGCCGGGGGTTGCGGAAGTATCGTTCGTCCCCCATAGATGTATAGGATTTTACGTGCGAGAGAATGAGATAGAAGGCATTATACAGTGTTTCTTATATTTTTGATCTCCTCTTTGTGCGCTGTCCGTACCCTCTGGTACGGACAGCGCACAAAGAGGAGAAAAAAGCCCATCTTCATACGTTCGGGAATATTCGTAAGTCTTCGTAGATTGTCGGTACTGCTCTGGGCGCCTACAAGCAGAAACTTAATACGCTGATAGTGGTGGTAGGTGCTACGCACGACGCAGCTTGGGTAAAAGCATCATAACAACCGTGGTGTTATTGTACACGTGTATCGTTTACATAATTATTTCTTTATTGAAGGTTTCACTTCTATCGCGTGTGAACTGCACACATGTTTTTTTTTTAAATGTTCTTCTGTACCGATGGCTATAATCTGTGCAGTGTTGCCAATTAATTTAAATATGTCCTGGCAATCGGATCGTTGTCCACAGGTGCTTGTAGGGCTCGGTCTCGAAGACCCGGGCGACATCGCAGTGGACTACCTCGGCGGGAACATCTACTTCAGTGACGCAGAGCGCGGCATCATCTCCGCGTGCAGGGCCGACGGCTCCATCTGCACCACCATCAACACGGTCACTAAGCATCCCAGATTTGTCACCCTCGATGCCAGGAATGGGTTAGTTCTCCTAAAATTATCTTTACGTTTTTATTTCGTCATACCTGAGTCTTCTCCACAATAACAACAAAACCCCCCCCCCCCCCCCCCCGCCCCCTTCCTTCATAGGCAATCTTTTTGTCTGTCCGACCCCTTAGCAGTTTGCCAAGGGGTCGGAAAGACAAACAAAACCGACTTTTGAACCAAAAGTGCCCGTTGATTGTTTATTTGAAATAAATGCTTTGAGTTTGAGTTTGACAAGGTGAACCTACGACCAGCCGACCTGTTCTGTAAAAATCGCACCGTGCAAACTTAGGTGAATTGAGCTTGAAGTGAGCTGTCATTCAAGGGATGTGTCAATCCCAGAAGTAGTTGTAGTATACAGGTGACATTGAATATGTGCGACAAATTAAAATATCTTATTCAACGTGTTATAAAATAAATTAAGAGCAGGATAGGGATGCACAACGTGCCCCTAGGCGAGCGATTTGGCATCGTTGTCACGCGCCCTTTATTTATTTATTTATTTACAAATAAACACATAATATGTTGTTTAGCTTAACACTCAGGCCCATAGTCATTGCATGCGCGATGCAGGATTTGATTGATGTCTTTGATGAGTAGGACGTATGTGGCGTTGTAGATGTCGCTGCTGTAGTTATGTCAATTCCTAGCATCCCAATGACAGCTCACTCCACACAAGTTTTCACGACGAGATTTTGACAGAGCAGACGAGCTGGTTAAGCGAAAATCCGTTGTGTTGGGTGTAGGTAGTGCCTATGTCCAGCAGTAGACGTCTGTCGCTTTTGTTATGATGATTTTTTTTTGTTAAATAATTATTCGAGTACTACTATGTCACCTGAGATCGACTTGATTTCAAAGGGAGGGCCAGGGTTACATATCAAGTTTTGAATAGAATATGGAATTTTGCCAGCTCAATACAAATCAAATGAAAAGTCAATAAATCAAAATAGGCTGAAAATCAGCACTTTCTGAACGTCTCAATTACATCAGACTGTCCCCCAAAAACGAACGCCTTTCACTACTTCCTAGAACTTTCGCTGGGAAGAAGAAGTGGCGCAACACTCTTACTCGTACTAGCAGCACAGCTGTACAGTAAGAAGAGCTCGATAAATCCCCATGGCTTTTTAATAATTATTAACATTTCAAAAAATCTTGGCTGAGAGTTAACGAGTTTATGGACCTGCAAAAAGGTCTCGGGAATTAATTTAAAAATTAGCTGTTGTGATTCAAAGTCAAAGCGTTTATTTCAAACCTCACCGAGTGATTAGTTCTGCCGCCCTAAGTAAAAGGGGCGCATCTGCCGAAAGGGAATGGAGAAAAATGAGCCTTAATGGATGCGCCTTTTTTGTTTAGTTAGGTTTATTTTTCTTTACATTTTTGGCCGATATGCATTTTTTTCGCTTACTGCGGCAGAGTTGTGTGATGACCCATAGGTAACATTGCCATTTCAAGTTCTTCAAACTCACTATCCCCCACAGTAAAATGTACTGGGCGGACTGGCACAAGCGCGCGGTGATAATGTCGGCGCGTATGGACGGCAGCCGGCCCGACGTGCTGGTGGACCACATGGACGTGTTCGCGACCGGCCTGGCCATCGACGCGCCCAACGGCCGCCTGTACTTCGTGGACAGAACTGTCAAAGTCGTTATGATTAATGGGAAGCATGTCTATGTGAGTTTTGTCAGACTTGTTTGCCTTTTATCCCATGTATTTTTCAGTGAAACACCTTGCTATCGTAGCCTTACCGACTGATAGGTCGATAGTAAGTAGGGGCCCGTGGCTAAATAATAACAGCCGCACAGGTCGATCGATCCGTTCGATCAATTCTTTAAAGATACATTGCATAATTTATTGTTCTATTACCTGATGTCACTGAGAGGTCTTGAGTTTGGAAAAATTATCGTTTAAGTAGTCGTTCAAGTTACAGTAACATTTATTAACTAAAAGACTCTTTAGACTTTTCTTAAATAAAGTCGTCGTGCCGTTTCGCCGAAGACGCTGAGTGTGTATCGGCTGGCTGTATTATGCGCACATTACATCGCTGCCCGTGCCTCGTGGTTGCCTAAAGCGCGGGGTCCTAGGTTCAATCCCCAGACAAAACGGTGTAATTGGGGGTTTCCCATCAGGAATTTCTCAGTAGACCCGGAGGCCCGGTTGATGCCCATAGGCTAGAGATATTTGAGATAACTGGGTCTACTAATACCTCTGACTACTCTTTCCAGGGATATGGGCGTGATGTATATTACTTCACCTCACTTCTGTGATGAAGCTGCTTTCTCTCCTAAATTATCTACATCTCCCATTTTATCAACAGTCGCTGTTCAAAGAACCATTCCACCACCCTTACTCCGTCGCGGTGTTCGAGAACACCGTGTTCTGGAGTGACTGGATCTCCAACAGCATTCAGACGACGGACAAACTGCACGGCACCGCACAGAAGAGGAATGTGCTGATGAAGCTTGATACTCCTGTGCTTGGTGAGACTGCGTTATTATATTGCTAGAACATTCTTTACACAAATAAAAAGGAGGGCGTGTGCGAAGTCCTAGTTTCGCAGAAGGGCGCCTAAAGAAGTTTTTATTTAAATAAATAATCTATATAAAGTATGGAAACCACAAATAAGCAATAAATTATACCACATACTTTTCTCGCCTTTTCTGACGATGTACAAAAAACGAACGATTCCGGACGCGAAAAAAAATCAGTTGTTCCCTACATTTTGACGAGTTATGCGAACATAAATGTAGGGAACAGGAACAACTGATTTTTTTTCGTGACTCATTTCGTTACATTTTTAATAAAAGTAGGCTAAGTTACTCCTTATTACATCAGCTACCTGCCAATAAAAGTCCCGTCAAAATCGGTTCAGCCATTTCAGAGATTAGCCGGAACAAACAGACAGACAGACAAAAATTGTAAAAAAAATGTTATTTTGTGTATGTACCGTATATATATTCATATGCATGTAGTAAAAAACGGTTATTTCAATATTACAAACAGACACTCCAATTTTATTTATATGTATAGATTTACCATTTATGTACACACATATATAAACAGACAAGAAAAAACAGAACAGAAAAATAGGTACAAAGGTGATGCTTATTTCTTTTTTTTTGCGTCTGTTAGCCTAATTCTTGCGGATGACTATATGCTACTAAACGCACACGCTAAGATCCTTAGGAGTTTAGCAAAAATAAAAAAAAAGACAGAAAGAACGCTAAGCGAAAACGAAGTAATGACGCGGGCAGACGATGCGATGCGAGGGGATGGGTTGGGAGAATAAGAAATTTCACTCGGGCGAATTCGCGGGCAGAAGCTAGTTACCTTAATCAGTCAGCGCCTGAAATATTAGGTTGTCTCATAAAGAACGCTAAGCGAAAACGAATTAATGACGCGGGCAGACGATGCGATGCGAGGGGATGGGTTGGGAGAGTAAGAAATTTCACTCGGACGAATTCGCGGGCAGAAGTTACTTACCTTAATCAGTCAGCGCCTGACATATTAGGTTGTCTCATAAAGAACGCTAAGCGAAAACGAAGTAATGACGCGGGCAGACGATGCGATGCGAGGGGATGGGTTGGGAGAATAAGAAATTTCACTCGGACGAATTCGCGGGCAGAAGCTAGTTACCTTAATCAGTCAGCGCCTGACATATTAGGTTGTCTCATAAATTATTGCCAGTTAAAAGACAAATTATTATTAATATTTTTTATTAATAAAAAATACATTAAATCAATTATATAGTCTCCTTCGTTATCAACAACAGTCAGCCATCTACTGGGCAAAATTTGAATACCCTTCTCCCAAAATGAGGCAGGCTGGGACTCGAAAATATTTTCAAGTCCAATTTTAATACTTCCAGAATTTTAGAATTTTTTTCCTAGTAAATGAAGTTTAAGAGCTCGAATTAAATGAAAGTCTGAAGGCGCAAGATCCGGGCTATACGGTGGATGTGGAACAATCAGCCATCCTAGCTCCTCCAGCTGTTTATGTGTTAACTTGGCGCAATGAGGTCGTGCGTTGTCATGCAAAAGTTGGACTCCAAGTCGTTTTGGCCGCTTAATTTTTAACATCTCTGCTAGTTTGCGAAGCTGCTGCTTATACAGATTGGCGTTAATAGTCTGATGAGATTCGAGGAGTTCCCAGAAAATCATTCCTTGCTAATCCCAGAAAACAGACAACATAATCTTACGACCGTGTTCATTATGTTTAGGCTGGGCTGGTGGGTTTTCCCCGCGAGGAATCCAATAGGCATGACGCGTGTTAGTTTCATAATGTATCCAGCTCTCGTCACATCTAATAATGTCCTTGAGAAAGTCTCGTCTGTGCGGACGAAGTAACAAACTTTGACAAATGGCCACACGAACCGCCCGGTCATGGTCCGTTAACGCATGAGGTGTCCAACGTGACATCACTTTGCGATATCCCATCGATTTGAGATAACGATCTATAGTCGTATGGGATTGTCCAAGCGCCTTCTCTAAATCGCGCGTACTATAGTCTGGATGTAGCTCAAGTTCGTGACGCAAAGCAAGCATCTTCATCAAAGCTGGTGGGTCGGCATGGGCGAGGTTGATCTTCACAGCTTATATCACCGATGTCAAAACGCTTGTACCAGAAACGAACAGTCCGATCGCTAGTAGTACCCGGTCCAAATGCAGTGTTAATCTTTTTAGCCGTTTCTGTTGAAGAGACTTTAAGTCGATGCTCATATAGCATAATAGCTCGCAGTTGACGCTGATCCATTTTCACTAAAGACTAATTATTGCGTTGCGTCCGCGCCTATTTATACCCTCACCATAAAGATCCTTACTAGAAAGATCTAGAACTTCTTGAATTCACTTTAGTTTAAATACGAGAAAATTCGAGAAAAATAAAATATGGCAAGAACTTATGAGACAACCTAATAAATTGACGTATTTTTAGTAGCCAATTTTTTAATCCCGTCTAAACTTGTCGATGGAGTATCTTAATTTGACAGGACTAAACTAATATTTATCTTCTGTCCTTTTCTTAATGCAATAATAGAAAGAAAAAGATGCATTGAACTTAAATTTATTTTAGTTTGTGAACAAAAGAATCGGCGCCATTATGTAAGGAGTGCCCGCAAATCTGCTGAGAACTTCCTGTTTCTGGCACAGTTACTCGGTTTTTCCATTGGGAATTGCTTAGTAGAAGCCGGGAGTCTAGATTGCGAGTCCCCTAATAAATATATGGGACTTAAACAAAACCCTCAAAATTGTGGATGTACCACTATTACAAGTCTGTCTACCTCTACGAGAGAAACGCGCCAGGTTTCAATGCCATCTCTGTTTCAGGCATGCACATGTACCACCCGGCCCTGATGAACGCGAGCTCGAACCCTTGCAGCAACAACAACTGCTCGCACCTCTGCCTCGTGAGATCCAACGTCAGCCACGTGTGTGCCTGCCCCGATGGCATGGACATCGTCGATAACGTCTGTCATCGTAAGTACTACTATAACTATTAAGACCTTTGAGTTTGTTTCGCTAGTTCCGCTTATTAGTCGATTCGCACGAATTCACTCGCCCGAAATGTGCGAACCGTTACTTTAATTTTTTTTTTTTCAATAGGCGACTCGCACGAAGTTAATTTATTTACGGGCGAGTCGACAACTCTATGTATTTTGAATTTTATGTAATAAAGTATAGAAAAAAAAGGAGACTAGCGGACCAAAATGATAAGTTTTAAATATTATAAAACGGGTATTTTTTTTCTTGCCGATTGCCAAGAGCTAAAAGGCTTATCATCTTTCTGGAGTTTTCGACTCGCCCACAAATAAATTAACTTGGTGCAAGTCGCCTAAAAAAAAAAACGTCCAAAAAGTGGTCCAAAGTAAAGTTATCCGAGTTGATTGTATAAAAGAGATGTAGCTATACACACACCGTCCCCTTTTCACTTACGTTCTATTCTTCTATCTCATCACCTGCAGATGTCGGTGACTACCGGCCCAAGTACCTGGTGGTGGCCGGAGGTCAGCTGTTCACGAAGATACAGTACGACGCGCTCGGCAACCCGGACTGTCACACCACGCACTTCGACATAGGGCGCGTGCAGGCTATGGCCTATGATCAGTTTAGAGGTAAGATAAGCAAAGCATAATCAGCCTATAATCTTCCCACTGCTGGGACACACGTCTCCTCTCTGTGAAGTCGTGGCTCCTCGGCGTGGTAGATAATTAGAGCTCTTACACACCACGTTTATTTCAGGCGCCGTCGACGAGCGTTTCCATATCACGCGTTGTCGGTGCTGCTAAACTTGAAAAAGGCAGATTACTTGCGATTGCATCGCTGCAAACTCACAAAAACGCGCTACAGACGCGCGTGAGCAACTCTCAAAGTATTCTTGCAAATTAAAACGCGCGTAGGACGCGCGCGAATGAGCCCCAAACGTGCGTGTATTGCGTTGGAAACGTGCATTCGCTGTGTTGTGTTGTGTTTAACAAAAGTACTTAAGGCCAGCGTAAGAATTGTTGCCTCGATTGATGCCAACGTAATTTAATACTTTCGGCAAGTATCCGGTTAAACCGCGCTGTACATGTGTCTTTCCAGTGCTGCAAACACCGTATGTGTTTGCAGCTACACAAACGCGCTGTTCCAGCGCGTTTGCACGCGAAAAAGTCGTCGTCTGCATTCTACAATTTTATGAACGTGTTAATAGGTAAATTGGTTGCGATAACACCGCGTTTGCAGCGCATTACAGTTGCGTCCGACGCGCGTCAACGGCGCCTGAAAGAACGTGGTGTGTAAGAGCTCTTACGGCCCACTCTATCATAGAGGTGAGGGCTCTGAGTCTAAGCATCGCGCGGGAATATTGTAGGTCGCTTTAATATTGTAGCCACATTGTAAAGCCTGCATGTGAACGATCATCCTACCTTATAAATTTTGACGATTGCAGTGAAATTTACACATCAAGAACGATTTGATGTGTAAAATCACTACAACCGTCAAAATTTTCAAAGATTTTTTTCATTTCTGATTACCATGCCATATATGTAGGTATCTAATCAGGTTAGGGTTATGTTCCAAAGGTTTACGGATCCTTGAGCTCCAGTTACTTTCTGTCATCATTTATTTTTTTTAAACTTCACAGGGTTGACTACATTTTTGACGTGATAAAGTCTTATAAATCGATGAACGCCGGCTGCACACACGAAAAAGCATGACTCATTCTCACGTTCCGCCTGAGCCGAGCGAGCAAGCGAGAGCGCGGCACAAGCGATAGAGACGCACGATCGGCCTAAGGCCTAAAACACACACAAGCGACGTAAGGCGAAGGCACGGGGCAGGCGCAGCGCAGGCGTGGGACAGATACGGCGCAGACGCGATTTGAATTATATCAGAAGAGGCGTGGAACAGGCAAGAAACGTTCAGATGCGGCATTTTATAGAGAGATAATGATGATAATAAAAATATGCATTTTATATTCTATACTGTACTCCGGCTTGGTATAATCGTAAAGGCCTGGATATTGTTCCACTAACTCGCAGAACTGTACATTAAAATCAATATCATTTTTTGGGTTGGTAAATACTGAGCATACCGTATCACAAGCGACGTGCTCCGTGCGTGACTCACGAGAACCGACCGCTAGCGACGCGGCGCAGGCAACGAAACGGCGTGTCTGCGCCGCGTCGCTTCAGTATAATTCAAAAACGTCGCCTGCATACATTTTGTATGAAATCGTTTTGAAGCGGCGAACGCCTGCACCACGCCTGTTCCACGCCTGCTGCCTTACGTCGCTTGTGTATGTTTTAGGCCTTAGAGTTCGGTTCGTGACGCATCTATCTCTCTTCCACTCTATCGTTATCATGTAAAATTATCGCCCCTAAACCGACTTTACAGACAACCATTTTTTTTTCAACTTCACACCATTGCCTCTACTTTATTTTTATTAAACTTTGTTTTTTTTTTAACTCTAGTGGGTTAATAAAAACAAAGTTAAAAAAAAAGTAAAGCTATTACTTTCAAGTTTCGGTGAGGTTAATCTTATACGTAACTGCTTTTATCTGACCACACCTAGCCCGAGGGCACCCTATAATCTCAGTCAACCCTCAGCCGTCATCATTATACAAGAGTTCATTAATTTCAGATTCGTTATACCTATACGATGGTCAGCGAAGGACTGTAAACTATATCAACATGACCGACTTCACTCTAGGACTCACGCACCTGCTGGTCTACAACGGAATGGAAAATGTAGTAGACATGGATTACGGTAAGTGAAAAATAAGTACAGTGAACGTCGCTCAACCGAACGACCGCTTATCCGAACTACTACGCGCGCCCGAATCACGCGTGCGCGCCTCTCTCCCGCCTCCCGCGCTACAGTGCTTGCGGCAGTCACTTGTCACGACTTGTCGATTTGTTATGTAAATGTAAATATGGTTTTCATTAATCTGTACGTAAATATGTATGGCTGTATCAATATACATACAAAGTGTAACGTTAAATGCACAAAACCTGAAAACAGTTTGATCAGAATAACGAGCAGAATTAATTGAACCAATTTTTAGTATAGGTCACATTTTTCAAAAAGTCTTCATTAAAAACGTTGCCGTGTCTATTTATTAATAGGTCAAGCAAGCCAATGTCAGCGCGGCGCAGCGGCCCGGTGACGACTCCTCCCTCGATAAAGCGTCGTCGCAGACGCAAGAAACGATCAGAATGGCCAGTAAAACTAAAACAGCACATAAAACCTTTACAATTTTATTTAATGACTTATTTTCTCTCTGAAATAGGTCAATTGAATTAAAAATCAGTTGGGGTGTCTGAGGTTTTGCGCATTTAACGTTACACGTTGTATAGGTAGTTCGATTGTCCGAAAATACCGATTTTCCGAACACCCAAGTCCTCTAATTAGTTCGGATAATCGACGCTCTACTGTAGTTCGTAATATGCACCTCTAGACGGCAAGGCCTTTTTATGGAGCACTAGCTGTTAGCTTTAACGTGGACGGTTTGCCTCAAAGACCGACGTAAAATTGATGCACTGGAGATGTGGTGCAGGCGGCGGCTGCTGCGGATTCCCTGGACAGCGTTTCGGACCAATGTTTCGATCCTGGAGGAACTAAAAGTCAAGCAGAGATTATCGTCGACTATGCAAATACGAATTATCAAATGTTTCGGCCACGTGGTTCGTAACGAACACTCCATGGAACGACTCGTTGTCCAGGGACAAGTAGAGGGCAAGCGGTCACGCGGTCGGTCACCTACGCGCTGGACAGACCTTATCAAAGCGTCAACACAAACCTCCATAGTTCAGAATTTCCGAGACGCTAAAGACCGGAATAAGTGGAGGAGCATCGCGAGGGCTGCTTTGGCCAAAGAAAATGCAGAGTCATCAACCACGACCTCTCTGTCAAGAGTGAACGACTAAGGAGAAGAGAGAGCTTTTATTGATTTAACCATGGAGCGGGAGCGGAGGGCTTTGTCAGTCAGAGCTAATATGATAGCGCATAGGTTTGTGCGTTGTTCGAGGGAGGTAAAAATAACGCTCTTTAGAGCTTACTGTACAGACGCCAGCACATCAAGCTACTACAATCTGTCAGATTTATTTAATAGATTTTCAACTTTATCGCTAAAGCATAAGGTTCAAATTTGATTGGGAAAATCTGACAGTGTTGGGTAGCTTGATGTGCTGGCGTCTGCACATCCCTCTACACGTGCAGCCTGGGCTAAGTATACTCGTGCAGCATACAGCACACTCCGCGTCCAGCCGGTCTACTCTGTAAAAATCTCACCGTAAAAATTTAGGTGAACTGAGTTTTAAGTGAGCTGTCATTCCACCTGATCGCTAGGGATTACCACTATTGACAGTTCACTTCACCTAAGTTTTCATGGTGAGATTTTTACGGAATAGCACTACAGCCGGTCGATTCTGTAAAAATCTCACCGTGAAATCATAAGTTAAGTGAGTGTCAATACCTACCATTACGGAATGACAGAACTCACTTCCCGCTCACTTCACCTAAGTTCTCACGGTGAGCTTTTTACGGAATAGCAGTACAGTTCAATAACGCGTGCGGGGCGGTGTCGGCACTGCCCGCCGCTGCAGCGCCTCGGGCATGTTCGTGGAGGCGCGCACGGCCGGCTGTCGCGCGGTGCACACTGCAGGGGGCGCCGACACCGTCCTAGCGATGATCGCCAACAGACTGGATTGCCCTTATATTGGGCAATGCTGCAGACATATTGTTACCTTGTGTCGTGAGTGTTAGTCTTTGTCTGTGCTTGTTATCCTGTCTGTATCCTTTTATGTATCTGCCGTGCGATTCTGTAACTATCTCACCGTGAAAACTTGGATGAAGTGAGCGTGGAGTGAACTGTCATTCGCTAGGAATTAACACTATTAAGTGCTCACTTCACTTATGATTTCACGGTGAGATTTTTACAGAATCGACCGGCTGGGCGCTGAAAACCAGCGCTGAAGCTCTGTCTCGTATATGGTTTTAGCATTATGCTCAGTGATGGCCGTTTTGCGTGGATGTGACGCAATTTTCCTACATCTTGTAATTTTTTTTTTTGTGTTTATGTTTCTCTGCGGCATGTTTACCGTAAATAAACGTATTTTCTTTCTTCTTTGGTGAAATGTGGGTGTAAGATACTCCTCCCTCTAACTTCCTCTGTGGGAAAAACCATTATTTTTTTGTGTACTCTGTACATGATATTATGTCACTATCCAGATTTATATTTACTAATATATATTTTTTTGCCAAATCCTTTAAATCTTAACAACCCCCTGATTTTTATAGACTATGCAACGGATAACCTCTACATACTGGACGCAGGCCGTCGTATCGTAGAAGTAATCTCTCTCAGGACACAGAAGCGAGCTCTGGTGCACAGGTTCGAGGACCAGGAGGTGCCTATCAGCTTGTGCGTGTTGCCGGATTATGGGTATGTCCATACCTGAGATATAATTTCTTCGGTCTTGAAACGGCCTTTCGTTTCCACGTCAATATCCTTGTCAATATATCTGGAGTATTGTCGATTAGTGGTATACGTTTCGTGATTATACTTAACATCAATGTATTTGTGTCTTTTAGTAATGTAAATTGGCCTTGGCCGTTTTATGCTATAATAAATAAATTAGAGGTACAGCCGGTCGATTCTGTAAAAATCTCACCGTGAAAACTTGCGTGGAGTGAGCTGTCAGTGTCATCCCACTGATGCAAACATTAACAATCATAATCGGGATTTTAAAAATATTATTTATACTAATTCTATGGACCATTTTATATAATTTCAAAAGTAGTATTTTAGCTGTCAAAACATTACTATTTTGTGGGGTTTTCAAATAAAATAGCTAAACAGAAACTTAGTCAGTATATCAATTTTGTTGGTTTTTCTTTTTTTCCTAGATTAAAACCCCACAAAATAGTAATGTTTTGACAAGTAAAATACTAGCTTTGAAATTATAAAATGATCAATAGAATTAGCATAAAAAATATTATTAAAATCTCGATTATGATTGTAAAATATGTATTCTTGGTCAATCCCTAGTATCAGGTAGGATGCCACTGACAGCTCACTCCACGCTCACTTCGCTTAAGTTTTCACGGTGAGATGGCTACAGAATCGCACTGCTGGTTATTTTTTTCCGCTGTACCTACACGTCATAATGGTGAAACGTTATGTCATTTTAATTTTCAATCTGCAGGCGGATGTTGGTAGCCGTGGTGGAGAGTGAGATGCACTACAACATACACATCGACAGCATCGGGCTCGACGGAGAGGGCCGGAAACACGTCATCATGAACAACTTGAAAGGTAACGTTATTTGCAGCATGATGAGTCCTATAGTCTGTTCCAAAAGAGGCTGATGAAAGTGTAAACAAAGGTTTCGGTTAAATTCTTTAAAAAGCAACCCTGATGGTGTGACTCAGTCTGTATGTCTGTCCGTCTGTCACAGCTGGATATCTCAAGAACTACTAATGCTATTAACGTGAATTTTGGAATAGGTGTAGATTGCGCTTGCCCAACTATTTTTTAAATAAGAAAGATAAAAATATATTTATTTTTTGCAACAGGGACGAAAGGGGGGTCTTAAAAATTCGAAGTAGGGCTACTATAGGGCATGTGGGGTATCATATGAAAGAGTGCTGCTTGCACATTCTCAAACGTTTTTTTTTAGGCCGCACAGTTTTCGACTTTAGATGAAAAATATAAAAAAAAAATACCGTTCCTCTTTATCTCCGAAGTTTGCATAGAGAAAAATCTGTAATTATTCTGTGTAATAGAAGTGTATGTAAAGATTATAGAAAAAATAAAACGATGTCTCTAAACAGCACACTTTTTCAGAAAAAAAAAAAAAATGTATGGAATGGAACCCGCCGCGGTGCGTGAGTCCGACTAGCTTTTTACCGGTTTGTTTTTTTTCAAGGGCCTCACATTCGTCTGCGCTATGTCCAGCACATGGACCAGGTGTACATATCTGACGAGAGCAACGGCGTCATCGACTACATACATCCTGAAGGTAAGTGGATCCATCTTCATTTTAGATAATTCTTCTGCTATTCTCTGATCGGTATGCACTGAAATAGCTCATGCCGTGGTTAAAATACAACGTGTAACGTTAAATGCGCAAAACCTCAGACACCCCAACTGATTTTTAATTCAATTGACCTATTTCAGAGAGAAACGAAGTCATTCAAAATAATTGTAAAGGTTTTATGTGCTGTTTTAGTTTTACTGGCCATTCTGATCGTTTCTTGCGCCTGCGACGACGCTTTAACGAGGGAGGAGTCGTCACCGGGCCGCTGCGCCGCGCTGACATTGGCTTGCTTGACCTATTAATAAATAGACACGGCAACATTTTATGAAGATTTTTAGAAAAATGTGACCTATATTAAAAAGTGGTTCAATTAATTTTATTCTGCTCGTTATTCTGATCAAACTATTTTCAGGTTTTGCGCATTTAACGTTACACGTTGTATAAGCTAGTCATTGGCCGATCAGCAAGGCCGTAGCGTGGCTTACTGCTCAGGGCGAGCCCAGTTCTTTCTTTCTATTGCCTCTGGGCCATTTTACTTTAAACTAGTTGCACCCACGGGTTTTCCCGTATAAGCCTCGGTCCTGGGAATATCGGGATAAAAAGTATTCTGTCCTAACTCCTAATCCAGTAATGCTATTCTGTAAAAATCTCACCGTGATAACTCGGGTGAAGTGAGCTTAAAGTGAAGAGTCATTAGTGTCAATCTCTAGCATCCGAAGGAATAACAGCTCACTTCGCCTAACTTCTCACGGCGAGATTCATACAGAATCGACCGGCTGGTCATGGTCGTGCCAAATTTCATCTAAAACCGTTTAGCGTGAAAGCGTAACAAAGTAACACAAAAAATCGAATCTTTTTCTCTTTGCATTATAATGTAACTTTCCTTGATAAACCCTTTACTGTCCAGGCCGCTCGTTTGTGGAATGCATTGCCAGTTGAAATAAAACACGCGCAGTCGTTACATCTGTTCAAATGACTCGTAAAGGAACACCACTTGTCGTTGTGATCTTGTTGTCCTAACTGCAGTCATCTACAGACTTCTTTTATTTTCGTTGCTTATATATTAGTAAGTATGTATTTATGTATCTATAGTTTTGGATATGTATATAATATGTGTATTGTATACATAATATTTGCACCAACGACAGCCCCATCTTATGTCCAGGAAAATCACTGTCCATTTCAAGGTTGCCTGGAACAGATCGCAGAAAGCGATAAGGCCGCCCATTGTATATTTTTTAGGCTGTGTATTTTTGTGGTGTAGGTACAATAAAGTATATATAAATAAATAAATGTATAAACTTGTAACACTCGGAGTTATATAGCTAAAGAACTATATAAAAGTGTACTCGGTGGCCAACACACTGTGTTTGCCATATTATTATGTAACAGGATGAAAAAAAAAATGCTGAAGATATTATATTATTCTTTTATTACGTAAGACAACTTTAACCAATGTCTGACCCCCTTACCCCTACGTAGGAGAAAATCAGTCTTGAATGAACCCCTTTCCCTCTTTGAATCTTACATAAGATCACTATCTACCAAAATTGCAAAGAAAAAGTAGCAATTTCTTTTTTAATCTTATTATTTTTGCTCATTTTTCTGATCTTACGTAAGAATAATCTAGACCCCCACCTGCCCCCTTTTAAGAAAAAATAAAACTTGTTTGGAACCCTCACCCCTCAAATCTTACGTAATAAATGAACAGCCCAATATTTAATGTCTTCGGTCAGCATTTACTTGCCTTACGAATTCTAGTAATAACACTTCTATGTTCAAATTCCCTCTTAAAACCTCATCATAACCATTTTCACCAGGCACCGGTAGAGAGAACTACCGCGAGCTATCAACGACGGTGACGAGCCTCGCCGTGGCAGACAGCTACGTGTTCTGGACAGACAGACGCACCTCGCGTCTCTTCTGGTCGGACATACACCAGACCTCGCACAAGATACGCAGGATTGATCTCGGTAAGAAGTAGCGGTTTCTAACATAATATAAACATTTGGCTGGTTTAGTATGGATTTATTTTTAATATAATCAAATTCTAACTATTTACTAAATTAAATCACAAACTATAGGTCGACTGCTTAACTGTGACCTTGCCTGAGGCTGAGGTAGCTGCGCGTTGCGGGAGGGGTGACAGTTCACGTCACCACACCCCTCTCGCACCGCGCTGCTACCTCAGGCAACGTCTCAGTTAAGCGGACGGCCTTTGACCAACTATACAAATAAATACAGAAACAACGGACACTTCGGCGTTAAAGTACTCTTCCGCATCGCTGTCAACCGGAAACGTGCCCAGAAGACTGGCAGCATTGCCACGTTGAATGCTAATTCTTTGGCCTAAGAACGACCCAGCCCTCTAGTCACGTGAAGTGTCGACCAGCCGGCGAGAAATTTCCTTAAAAAGGAGACGCGAAGTAGGCTATATTAGTTAGCACGCACATTTTTCTTAGATATGTTTCCGTCTTTATCTTGAACTTGTAGAAACCGGTTGGGTGGACCGATCCTACTCGAACCCGGCATCTATTTTATATTAGATTAGAGTGAAGCCGCTGAAGTGTAGCAGTAGGATGAGAGAATAAATGAAAGATATTATTAACGATTATTAAATTACATTATTTAACTAAATTACAAAACAAAGAAAAGCGAATCGATATAAGCAAGACAATATATTAAGCGCGGCGTGAGCCAACAAGTATGATAGCTGGTCGAGACTAGACTAAGACTGGTGCTCATAGCTCGGCGCACGCGCAGGTTGCTTCGTGTGCACGCCGCCCGTCCGGAGCCCAACGACGTCGTCACCTCGGCTGGTACAAATCTCCCGCTCCCAGTACGCACTGGGCGCGTGTGTGATGAGTTTTCACAAATCCTTCCTTCGTGCTCACCTTCGTTACTAAACAAACTCTTGTGCTTCTAGACCCAGCGGTTTAGGCGGTGCTAAGTCTGTCACTGAAGATTTTTGCTATGTAGGATTATGTTTTTTATAGCGGCCATTGTTTTTTTTTTATCCGTTACGCAATTTAATACTAAGATATCAGGCGTCAACTTTTCTTTGATTTTGTTTTTTATACTTTGATCAATATACTTTGACCAATGTATGGTCGTCGTTACAAATAAATACTATCATTACTTATATACATTCACTTATATTTTCAGCCCTTTTCCCAAACAACACACAGCTCCTAATCCAAGCGACAACCTCCCTTCCTGACCCGAAAGACCCACTTTTGAACCATCCCTGTCTGAAAAACCCATGTTCCGACGTCTGTGTTCAAGAACCCCACGCGACCCCACACGAGAATCCGTCTCACTTCCAAATGGGTTACAAATGTTTGTGTCCTCCTGGCTTGTTGGTGAAAAATGGGCAATGCACTAAGTTGGCCATATGTAATGTGGAAGAAATCCTGTGCCACAAGAGCAATCGTTGCGTGGCAAAATCAGGCAGGTGTGATGGCAAGGTGGACTGTCCGATGGCTGAAGATGAAGAAGGTTGTATAGGTGAGTAATAACTTTCTTTTTTTAATATTGGATCTAGATAATTCTCCGTCTAGCAGCGGTCATGCTACACCATTACTTGACCTGTGCTACAGCGTAGCTTGATCAGTGCTACGGCGTAGCCAGATTGTGCTACGGCGCAGCAAGCTCTGTACGAAAGCGTAGCTTCCAGATCAGTAATTTTAAGAACGTTCAGTCTGATATCAGTCTCAATCTGTCAAAAACACTTCTAATTTCCCCAAATTTTGACAAGTTTTTGACATTTATTTGTCGCCGAGATGAGACTGCAACTAGATTTTGAACTTTTTAAATTACGAGAATTGGCCTTCTGTTCGACAGCGCAGCTTGATTTGTGCTACGGCATAGCTTGTGTTATGATTCAGCTTAGCTCGACGCGCAACGATGCTACGGCCTTTTGCTTACAATTTACTACAGCGTGACTCGGTCTCTGCTACAACGTACCTCTGTGCCATGGATTCCTTGCTACAACGTAGTTTGCCTATACTTCAGCGTAGCACTGTGCTACGGCGTAGCTTGTGCTATGATACAGCGTAATTTGACAGTTTGTGTTTTTTTTATTTTTCAGTGCCTCCAAAAAAATGTTCGTCAGAAGAGATTTTCTGCCAAGGGTTGTGTATTAGCAGAGACCGGGCTTCATTGTGTTCTTCTACTGAAAAACCAAGTAAGATACCTGCCGTACGATTCTGTAACCATCTCACCGTGAAAGCTTGGGTGAAGTGAGCGTGGAGTGAGCTGTCATTCGCTAGAGATTAACACTATTAAGTGCTCACTTCACTTATAATGTCACAGTGAGATTCTTACAGATTTTTACCGGCTGCACTGCGAGTATTTTTATTGTAATAGAGAAAGCTTTTCATGATATTTTGAATGTTGCTTTCAAATGCTTTTTATGATTCACTTGTTCTTTTTATGTTTGTGTGCTTTTTTTCCTTATCATGTTTAATGCTAGTAAATTTGTTTTATTTCTCTTATTTTTTTTTATTGAGAGAAAACTCAAATTATTTTTTATTTCACATAAACACATAAATTGTCGGAAACTAGGTGCACGGTTCCAATTGGTAATTTCCCATGAAGAAAAGCCGGTAAGAAACTCCACGGTAACTCTTTTACAAATAATTGGCTTCTATTCTACATTGTTTTCAAATCACACTGCAATTACAGCATCATTCAACAAATACCAAGTAATACGTCGTACTTGCAAACGTGTTATTAAACGTGTTATTGTAAGAGTATTCTATTCTATTCTATGGACACTGTCAAAGCAAAGAATTGAGAATAAGTTAAAATTGTTATATAGGTGTAGAAAAATCTGCCGGTCGATTCTATAAAAATCTCACCGTGAAAACTTGCGTGGAGTGAGCTGTCAGTGTCATCCCCCAGTGACCAAGCAAATATTTACAATCATAATCGAGACTTTAGTAATATTTTTTATGCTAATTCTATTGATCATTTTATATAAATTCAAAGCTAGTATTTTAGTTGCCAAAACATTGCTATACATACTTATAAGGACTTGTCTAGGAAAGAAAAAAAAAAATCAACATTGAGATTCTGACTAAAGTTTTGTTTTGCTATTTTATTTTAAAACCCCACAAAATAGTAATGTTTTGGCAACTAAAATATTAGCTTTGAAATAAAATAAAATGATCAATAGAATTAGCATAAAAAAATATTATTAAAATCTCGATTATGATTGTAAAAGTATGCTTGGTCAATACCTAGTACGTTCACATCACCTAAGTTTTCACGGTGAGATGGTTACAGAATCGCACTGATGATCCATACGTCATGTTTGTGAACGGGCGCCGCTAGTAGGGGCTGGTCATCTCTTAGCCGCCACGGCTTATTTTTATTTTAATCTAAGTATTTTCATTTCTGAATTGTTTTTTTTTTATCTTTTTTACTACGGACGCTTTTAACATGCACGTCTTTCTACATCGTTCTCACATGTATAATTTCAACTTGAATGATGTAACCAAAATGTTGTAACAATTTGTATGATTTAAAAGAGTGTCCGTGGAGTGTCTTGCCCGTTCTTCTCCACAGGTACCTACTTACTACGCCTTGGAATGGGCAACTAGCTTCATCTTTCTGACTGACCGACCCCTTGAAAATTCAAAAGTGCCTGTAATTGGTTTACTTGAAATAAATGCTTTGAGTTTGAGTTTGAGTTTGATCTTGAACAACATACAGGGTGCAGGAACATCACTCACAACCTGTTACAATGGATTCAGTAAAGTACATGATTCTGAACCCCTGCGTTGAATAATTTTCTTCGGTTACTAAATAAATAGCTCTTCCATACATTTTGACCGCGTATATACAACGTGTAAAGTTAAATGCGCAAAACCTGAAAATAGTTTGATCAGAATAACGAGCAGAATTAATTGAACCACTTTTTAATATAGGTCATATTTTTCAAAAAAATCTTCATTAAAAACGTTGTTTTGTCTATTTATTAATAGGTCAAGCAAGCCAATGTCAGCGCGGCGCAGCGGCTCGGTGACGACTCCTCACTCGGTAAAGCGTCGTCGCAGACGGAAGAAACGATCAGAATGGCCAGTAAAACTAAAACAGCACATAAAACCTATACAATTTTTTTATGACTTATTTTCTATCTGAAATAGGTCAATTGAATTAAAAATCAATTGGGGTGTCTGAGGTTTTGCGCATTTGACGTTACACGTTGTATTGCTGTTTGCTATGAAACATCAGATTTTTTTTCGATTACCGACAAATCTACGCAGGGGGTCTCGAATCATGTGCTGAATTCATGGTTACAGTTTGCGCGTCGATGTCCCTTCCAGCCTGTTTATTCCTTCTCAATTTTTCACCTCTTGCCCCACTAGCCCCTCAAAAGATATGCAGTGACACAGAGTTCGAATGCACAAACTCGTCGATCTGCGTGTCGCGGGCGCAGCTGTGCGACGGCCGTCGCGACTGTCCCGACGGAGCGGACGAGCAGGCCTCGGAGTGCGGCATTCATACTTGCTATGAGACTGAATTTATGTGAGTAGATGAATATGACATAACATCACACTTCTATTACCCGAAGGGATAGCCAGAGATGTGTAGTAGTGACCCCACATTTTTAACCGATGTAAACTCACACAAGTGAGTAAGGGAGTGACCGTGACGTACAAACATCGATGTGTGTGTCTGCGTAAAAGCGTGGGGTGCTTTTTATCATATTTCTATACTAACTGTTTACAAATAAAACTACTAATTATATATTTACAACAATCAATATCGAGCAACACCACGCTTTTTTACAATGAAATTAATTTTCTTTTCATAAATTACCTTTTATTTTAGAATTTTGAATTAAAAGTTATTTTCTGATTTTTAGTTCGATATGCTATTACAGCATGTTTTTTTTTTAACTATATTTTAATTATTTATTTTTTGTTTTTTTTAAACAATTTTTTTTTCAACTTTTTTTTAATAAAAATATTGTATTGTCGTCGATCGTTGATAAGTCAACAACGTTTAAAGTAAATCTGATCGCTTAAAGTGGGGCAAAATCGAGCCCAAACGAGTCAGTTAAACACAAACAAACAAACATAGTTTCCACATATTTTTCCACAACTTTATAATATTATATAATTATATTGTGTGATCATGCATGTTGTATGACTTGTACTTACGCTTGCATCATTTTCTCCAGGTGTGCATCCGGCTCCTGTATATTGAAGACCTGGACCTGCGACGGTGTTGAAGACTGCAACGACGGATCTGATGAAGTCGACTGTGGTTAGTGAAATATATCTCTTTGAACGATAAAAAAAACTTCTATTCTAAGCTACTGTGTATTTTATAGGTTTGTACTCATGTACAGTCACGAGCGTTTATATATTACTATGGACAACTCGGCAAGAATATCTGACTTCAAGATCACGACACATACGAAAACACACGAAAAGGGACTTTAATTTATAATATGTAAAGATATAATATAATAAATTATAAACTACTAAAATAAATAAATAAATATAATAAATAATAATAAATTTAATTTAATTTAAAAAATAAAAAAAAATTACAAAAAGTGTACATGATGTAGCCAACAGTAATAAATGTGATCAGCTTTTTTGGAAGGCATATATGTATACACTAGCGACCCGCCCCGGCTTCGCACGGGTGCAATGGAGAAACACTGATAATTTTAGAGCCATTATTTCTCGTAAAAAGTATAACTAGGATAAAAAATGCTTATTGTGGGTTATCCCTAAGAGATAGACATATACCATCGCGGACTTTTTTGTAGACCTTTTTAAGGTGTACAATACTGTAGTACATTATTTTGATCTATCTCGACGGGTTCAGCCAGCGTTTACAATGTAAGCGCAAAAAAATGTGTTTATTTACGACATCACATTAGAAACCTCTAAAATTATCAGTGTTTCTCTACTATATTATGCATGTATTATACATATAAACCTTCCTTTTGAATCACTCTATCTATTAAAAACAAACCGCATCAAAATCCGTTGCGCAGTTTTAAAGATCTAAGCATATATAGGGACAGACAGACAGGGAAGCGACTTTGTTTTATACTATGTAGTGAAGTTGGCAGCGAAAATACAGGGTGACAGGAACATCGACGCGTAAACTGAAACCATGAATTCAGCATATGATTTTTTTACCTCCTAGCGCAGAAATTTTTCGTCGGTTATAAAAAAAACAGCTGTTTCATAGAAAACTGTAATACCTACGCGGTCAAAATGTATGGAACAGCAATTTTTTTTAAATAAATGACGCGACATTTCTACGCTAGGGGTTAGGTTGGTTAGGTTGTGCGTCGATGTTCCTGCCACCTTTTATTTGTACAGATGCCAGCACATCAAGCCAATACAATCTGTCAAATATCTTTAATAGATTTTCAACTTTATCACCAAAGTATAAGGTTCAAAGTTGATTGGGAAAATTTGACAGTTTCGGGTAGCTTGATGTGCTGGCGCCTGTACCATCACCACAGTCTTTTACAAATGCTATGCTTGTTTATAACATTAAGTATTTTCTGGCCGCGACAGTGATTAATAAAGAATCATTATTATTTGACTGAATTAAATTACGCTCATTACGAGTATTAGGCCTGACCCTTACAGCGGAAAATGATGACCATGGTCCATCGATTTCCTTTGCAGTGAGCATGACCTGCAGTCCAGGGTTCTATCAATGCAGGAACAGAGAATGCGTGGAGCTGAAAAGAGTATGTGATAATAATCAGGACTGCTCCGATTTCTCCGACGAGGAAAACTGCGAAGATCCAGCACCAGTAATTGTCACGGTAAGTGAAGGAGCAAAAACGTATGCGGTCGGGGGAGAGAAGTTCCTTACGCGATACTCGCCAAACGACACCAATGATGAAAAAAAAAAAAAAAAAATTCTCAGCCCACTATCTTGGATTTACATTTTGACTTCGGCACCCTCGAAAACAATTAAAACGGCATCCGTGACGAAAAATTTGTAAACCCCAGCCGCCGCCATGTTGGATTAACATTTTGACCTCACTATCGATTTTGGCATCCTCGAAAAGAATTTTATTAAAACGGCACCCATGACGAAAAATTTCGAAATTTTCTATATCGGATTACCACATGATTGACTTTTATTTTTCGTTTCTGAAAAAGGAAAGAAGGAAGGATAAGATCTGTTTCTGGGAAAACCGATTTTATTCACTAATATTTAGTAGGTAAGTAAAATCTCTTTTTCCACGAAACGGAGTTTATCCATAAATACATGCATATACTTATTTATTTATTTATTTATTGGGTGTACCGGAAAGTTCTGTCGGTTTTTGTAAATAAAACTCGTGGTTAGTTCT
This sequence comes from Eremobia ochroleuca, assembly GCA_949629135.1. Taxonomy (NCBI): domain Eukaryota; kingdom Metazoa; phylum Arthropoda; class Insecta; order Lepidoptera; family Noctuidae; genus Eremobia; species Eremobia ochroleuca. The sequence goes on from OX451407.1 coordinate 4,604,245, forward strand.
TAAAGCTATTATTTATATTTTAATCAATTACATATTGTCCCTGATTTTCTACTACACGTTCAGATACACACTCGAGTCCAAAAACACTACACAAATTTGTTATTTCCCTTCTGGAACTCATAAAGTATACAATGCCTCAAATTTTTGCGCAATACGTGTATTTATAGTCCATAACCCAGAAATTATGACGCAATATTATTCAATACTTTTAACGTATTGGTATAGAGAAAAATTCGAAAAATTTCTATGTACTACCAAAACCGACAGAACTTTCCGGTACACCCAATATTTATCCTCCTACTGGAACGCCATATAGCAATTACACCAACGGAGCAAAACATTACTTAATGTGCTGCTTCCCATCCATCCTGTGCGCGGTGGACATCGAACGGGCGGCGATGGAACACGCACGCTCACACAGCGTCAGCTCAATAGTGCCATTACTCCATCCAAATCGCGCACATTCTTTGTGTTACGCAATTCAAAGTGTTACGCAATTAGGGTGCTGATTATACACGCACGTACGTCAGTTGCGAGTTCTATGCACGTGACCTATCTGAAGAACATCACCAATACGGTCACTATATTATTATGTACTCTTAGGCACCTCCCGGCATTTCCACTCACTTCTGCCTTGTAAATACCTTTTGTTGCTAGTACTTATTTCATGATATTATCCTCTTTACTGTGTTTTTTTTTTATAGTGCTGACGACATAATGCTATTCTATTCTTCTTATTCAAAATCTCCACAGGAAGTGCCTCCAAGCTGCGCGGCCTGGGAGTACACTTGTGAACTCAACACCAGCATTTGTTTGCCGCGCACAGCTCGGTTAGATCTGTTCAGCGAACTATCGTGATGTCCTTGTAGATTATATTATGTTGGTGATGGGATTAACATGAAGCTACGCACGCACTGGCAGGTGGCTTGCTTAGCGCCTAGAGACTAGCGGGTCACCTTGAGAAGGCTCTAGAATGTACGTAACCGGCCGCACTGCGTGCTTGGCGCCTTCGCTATTCGCCTCGTGTGTATCGAAGGATGTTCAGTCATTAGGCTCTAGGCGCTAAACAAGCCACCTGTCAGTGCGTATATAGCCTTATTGACTATTGTATGACTACGTATGGGAAATCATCCCACGGGAACGTATTACCGGTATAAAAAGTAACCTAACCTAATCTGCATTCACGATTTATTTGCAAAAAATGTAAACCAATATGAGTTTATGGAAAAATAACTTTAAATCCTACACAATAAAGTTCAGTTTACGCTTCAACTTCACACATTTTTATAACTTTTTCAATAGTGCTAGTCACTCTGAAATAAACTTAATTACTATTGAAATAAAGTTGATATTTGTTTGACTTGAAATAATATTAATTTGAAACATGTAAGTTTGAATAGACTTTAACTAAAGTCGTGGTCTATCCGTGTGTCTAATTTCCACCAAATCTGTTTAGCCGCTAAGGTGTGAAAAGGTAACAGACAGACAGATAGAGTTAACTACATTCGCATTTATAATATTAACTAAGTATGGATTTATTCAATGCTGTACAGGATGACATCGACATCGACGCGCAAACTGTAAGCATGAATTCAGCACATGATTTCGACCCCTAGCGTAGAAATTTTTCGTTGGTTATGAAAAAAAAAAAATGCTATATCATACATTTTGACCGCGTAGTTGTAGGTATTGCAGTTTTCTATGGACAGTTTTTTTTTTATAACCGACGAACAATTTCGAACCCATGGTAACAGGTGGCGCGTCGATGGTCCTGCCACCCTTAATATACATATGTATCACCAGTCTCTCACAAATGCTATGCTTGTTTATGGCACTAAGCATTTCTTGTCCACGACAGTGTTGAGCAAATGAATCACTACATAGTATAAAACAAAGTCGCTTCCCTGTCTGTCTGTCCCTATATATGCTTAGATCTTTAAAACTACGCAACGGATTTTGATGCGTTTTTTTTAATAGATAGAGTGATTCAAGAGGAAGGTTTATATGTATAATACATGCATAATATAGTAGAGAAACACTGATAATTTTAGAGGTTTCTAATGTAATATCGTAAATAAACACATTTTTTTGCGCTTACATTGTAAACGCTGGCTGAACCCGTCAAGATAGATCAAAATAATGTACTACAGTATTATACACCTTAAAAAGATCTACAAGAAAGTCTGCGATGGTATATGTCTATCTCTTAGGGATAACCCACAATAACCATTTTTATCCTATACTTTTTACGAGAAATAATGGCTCTAAAATTATCAGTGTTTCTCCATTGCACCCGTGCGAAGCCGGGGCGGGTCGCTAGTAAATAATAAAAAATTCTACGCTAGATAGAGGGCGAACGAAATAACGCTTGCATGGGCGAGTCAGCAGTGCTATTCTGTAAAAATCTCGCTTCGTTGTCACTAGTACCATTAACAGTTCCATGATGGAACTACTGATTGTTTTTTTTATCACTAGTTCCATTTTAAAAGAATCTGAAAATAATGGAACTAATGTTGAATTTGCTATCACTAGTTCCATTTTTAAAAGAATATGAAAATAATGGAACTAATGTTGAATTTGATATCACTAGTTCCACATTATTATACGTATTTTAGGCACTTGTGAAATTTTTAAGGGTGGTAAAAACACTGGAGTTCAAAACACTTAGTTTTTATAATAATTTTATTCAATAAAATCAACAAATATTTATCTTTTCATATATGATTCATATTCACATTTATTACAGTACGTGCTCAATCAACGAAGTTTATTTAAAAAATGACCCACAGATATTTCGCCTGTTAATAACTGCATTTGGGCTTCAATGATTGAGTCATTTCTGTCTCTGTAAATTCTTCGTCGTTTAGGTTGGGAGCTCTGCCCATAGTTCTGTAGAAGATTCGTTCTATACTTCATTAACATTGCATCATCATATAGAATATGTAAGAGTTGCAATAAATTTGACTCATTTTTACTAACATTTGTATTCATATTATGATGCCAGCCTTCAAGGACATTATTTGTCCTATGGATCTCACCATAAACACACCATAATTTTTGTATATCTGGTTTCATCCAAAACGTAAATAAATATTTTTAAATTTATTAAAAGCTTCGTTTTCGGGCATTTCCTGTTGTACATATTTCCAACCTTCTTCGATTTTATTTGGCGTTTTTTTTGTTACTGTTATACCCTTTTTTCGATGTAAGGCCCAGTTTGGTTGCTTTTCGAAAAAGGCTGTTAGTATAATGATAATGACAACCTTTAACATCTATAGCAACATTGAATGATAAAAGAGCCTTTATTGTGGCTTCCTCAAAATCGATCATTACTTTGGTTGGGTTCCACTGGGGTATCTATCACTATTTCATTACACTACATCATTTTTTAAAATTACTATTGCTGCCAATGTCAGCATGGATAGTAAACATTTGTGAGAAAGGTTTCGGGCAAATTTTACTAATGTCGTGCCCGTTCTTTATGCGTTTATGACAAATAGAAATAAATATTCTTATGAAATTTTATTTTCACTAATAAAATCGCAGATACCCCAGTGGAACCCAACCAAAGTAATGATCGATTTTGAGGAAGCCACAATAAAGGCTCTGTTATCATACAATGTTGCTATAGATGTTAAAGGTTGTCATTATCATTACACTTACATATTCTATATGATGATGCAATGTTAATGAAGTATAGAACGAATCTTCTACAGAACTATGGGCAGAGCTCCCAACCTAAACGACGAAGAATTTACAGAGACAGAAATGACTCAATCATTGAAGCCCAAATGCAGTTATTAACAGGCGAAATATCTGTGGGTCATTTTTTAAATAAACTTCGTTGATTGAGCACGTACTGTAATAAATGTGAATATGAATCATACATGAAAAGATAAATATTTGTTGATTTTATTGAATAAAATTATTATAAAAACTAAGTGTTTTGAACTCCAGTGTTTTTACCACCCTTAAAAATTTCACAAGTGCCTAAAATACGCATAATAATGTGGAACTAGTGATATCAAATTCAACATTAGTTCCATTATTTTCATATTCTTTTAAAAATGGAACTAGTGATAGCAAATTCAACATTAGTTCCATTATTTTCAGATTCTTTTAAAATGGAACTAGTGATAAAAAAAAACAATCAATAGTTCCATCATGGAACTGTTAATGGTACTAGTGACAACGAAGCAAAATCTCACCATGAGAACTTAGGTGAAGTGAGGGGGAAGTGAGCTCTGTCATTCCGTAATGGTAGGGATTGACACTATTAAGTGCTCACTTCACTTATGATTTCACGGTGAGATTTTTACATAATCGACCGGCTGTGTATCATGTGGTGCGGATTCATGAGAAACAACAATTGAGAAACAGTTGTAAAACATTGTTTCCCGTAACATCAGTATTTTGTTCGTACCATCGCAGTCTATGTATCTCTTCCTGTTCTACTCTCTGTTTTCCAAAACCTGCAGTCAACCAGCGACGTCTGCGCTGCCACGTACGTATCACGGAAGTGGCGCAGAATTTGAGCCCAGGTACGCATTTACAGGCGACTTTTTCTCACGGCGATGTTTTTCGCGCACTGGATTTTATTTATGTATTAAATCTTTTCGAACAAAAAGGTACAAAGGCCGACTTAATGCCTTAGGCATTCTCTACCAGTCAACCAAGGGTGGTGAAGAGATTAGATGGCAGGTGCTTTGGTTGAGAGGACGCTCTGCTTGGTGCCGACAGTTGAAAATCCAACAGTATGTGTTTTTTGACGCGCTTGGATACGCTCTGTTGGATTCTCAATGCTCGGCTCAACATAGAGAGTTTAAAATCTACTGCGCGATAATATCTCGCCGCGATAGTTTTACGCCCGTGCTTACTTGGACTTACTGTTTTATTTTAGGTATTAGCCGTTAAACTTTAAAATACCATCGACACGAAGGTGGAGAAGAATATTTTGTTGCTGCAAACAATGTTTCTCAACTTCTGTTTACACGTTGCCAAATTACTGTTTGTCTGATAACTGAAATGTTGGGTTTAAAATATGTTTTGTGTTCTAACGAAAGTTGAAAAAGGTTTTGTGTTGTTTAATGGTAAGGGATTTATTATTTTGTGAATGTCCATTGTCTTGTGTCTTCTTGTCTTGTGTCATTCCGTCTTCAGCATATCCTAAACTCTCAAAAAATAATTATTCCTACCTATTTAACCCAATTCTATCAATTCACGTTATACCATTCCTCGTAACTTTCTAATTTTATATGCATGCAAGATTACATTTCCGTTCATCGCCCACTCAAAGATTTCGTCGCACGAAACCATTAGAGTACAGTCTCCTACGCGCACTTGGCTGCTTTTTTGCCAACTTGCTGAGAACAGCTAGTTTATTCTGTAAATCTTAGTGAGCTTGAAGTGAGTCATACCAACGCGCAATTGACACAACTGCCAGCTCACTTCACCTAAGTTTTCACGGTGAGATTTTTGCAGAAGAGGTCGGCAAGACTCCCTATGACAACTCCATGACCAAAACCTTACCCAGGTCTTTTTTCCAGCTGCAACATGAAGATTGACTGTCCAGGCGGGACTGACGAGCACGACTGCGACGTTCGCTGCGCCCCGCACGGCCTTTTCGAGTGTCGGCAGCAACTCAGCTGCATCTCTATGCACAGAGTGTGTAACGGACGCCAGGACTGCGCCGATGGGTCGGACGAGACGCCTGATGCTTGTGTCAGGGGTAAGTATACATAATGTTCAACTACTTGGCTGTTTACTTCAGTTGCACGGCTTGTTCGCGTGTCGACAGCAACTCAGATGCATCCCTATGCACAGAGTGTGTAACGGACGCCAGGACTGCGCCGATGGGTCGGACGAGACGCCTGGTGCTTGGGTCAGGGGTAAGTATACATATTGTTCAACTATTTGGCTGTTTACTTCAGTTGCACGGCTTGTTCGCGAGTCGACAGCAACTCAGATGCATCCCTATGCACAGAGTGTGTAACGGACGCCAGGACTGCGCCGATGGGTCGGACGAGACGCCTGATGCTTGTGTCAGGGGTAAGTATACATATTGTTCAATTACTTGACTGTTTACTTCAGTTGCACGGCTTGTTCGCGTGTCGACAGCAACTCAGATGCATCCCTATGCACAGAGTGTGTAACGGACGCCAGGACTGCGCCGATGGGTCGGACGAGACGCCTGATGCTTGTGTCAGGGGTAAGTATACATATTGTTCAACTACTTGGCTGTTTACTTCAGTTGCACGGCTTGTTCGCGTGTCGACAGCAACTCAGATGCATCCCTATGCACAGAGTGTGAAACAGACGTCAATGCGGACGTTACCACTGGGCCATCAGTTGCCCTTATTATATTATATGGGTATTTTTTACTTCTGATGACGAAAACAATAAAAAATGTTTTGATCAACTTTACGTGAAATAGATGTAAATATCAATAATTTAGGTCATAATCTACTATAAAAAAATATGTACCGAGCTTACAACTCTTTAGTTTTACTAGAAATATCCAATAAAATTTCGAACATCCATGGTAGTGACACTGGATCCAGGGAAGTGACTTTCCAAACAGTTTTATTAACCATGGAAATGACTTCAAATCATGGACGTGACATTCTATATATTTTAAATTAAAAAAAAGTCACAAATTTTATTTTATCCAAGAAAATTATGTTGTGTATAAATACATTGGATTTATTAAATAAAACAAATGTTTGGAAAATCAGCTTTATTTGCTTTGAATTTTTAACTTTAACAATATGTTGTAATGAAATATGAAACATATTATTATATATTTTAAAAGTAACTGCTAAAGAGATCAAAAACATTGTACAGAGACCAGCACATCAAGCTACCCCAATCTGTCAAATTTTCCCAATCGAATATGAACCTTATTCCTTTAGTAAAGTTGAAAATCTATCAAAGAAATTTGACAGATCGGGGTAACTTGATGTGCTGGCCTCTTTACTTGTGGCACTTTCTAATTTCCGTCTCAATAAAATCTTAATATTATAATAAAAAAACGTTCTAGTTATTTTATAGCTTTAGAAATATTTCTTAATTAAAATATTTCGAGGCCATCATCGCTCTCACTGTCAAAGATCCTCATCCTCCTCTTTTCAGGCTTACTATCGCGTTCCTTATCTTCCTGTTCTTCAGTCTCACTGTATAGTTCCTTACCCTCCTGTTCTTCACTCTCACTATAATAAATAATAATAATAAATAATAAATCCCTGGACATTTCACACAGCACCATTTGTCCCAAGCTAAGCAACCTAATGCTTGTGTTATGGTAACAAGATGGCTGATAAACTACTTATATACATTTTTTTTTTTTTTTGTAAATACATACATATTATAGATAGAAAAACACCCAGACTCGGAACAAATACATGTAGGTCATACAAATATTTGTTCCGTGCGGGAATCGAACCCGCGACACGCACCGCACGCATCTTCCTGTTCTTCAGTCTCATCATCAAGTTCTCTATCCTCCAGTTCTTCAATCTCACTGTCTAGCCCTGTTCCTTTTCCTCCTGTTCTGCAGTCTCAATATCCAGTTCCTCGTCTTCCTGTCCTTTTGTCTCACTGTCAAGTACCACATTCTCCTGTTCTTCGGTTTTATTTCGTTCGCATTCTCTCTTTTATTCACGAATTTCTTCTGCTGTCTTTGGACTTTTATTTCTCGCCATCTAAAAAAAAGTAAAACATGTATTTGTATGTAAAAGTGTTTTGTGTATGTATATGGCAGTAATTAAACAAACAAAATATTTGGAATGATCCAAGTTAAAGTTCACATCCCTGGACCTGTGGTCACTTCCATGGAGGAAAAATATCCACGTAATCAATGGAAGTGACATCCATGGAAAGGACATTTTTTGGTTCAGATACTGAAAACTTACTTAAAAAATCTCGTCTTTTCAACCTATTTCAGTAATCGTAATTTTACCATCAAACCTACAAAACAGCTATACAAATGTAAATTTAATATTATATACTTACTTGGCAAAACAACCACAGTAGTGACCACGTATGCTTGACGAGTTTTAATTAGGTAATCTTATTGTTTTTTCACGACAAACGTATTGCAGCCACTAAGAAATTGACATCTCACTATGGTTATGACAGGTGACGGCTTATCAATGCTCACATAAATTTGGATACACGCAGTTTTTTTTCTCAGTAAAAAGTTATTGTGACCTTCGTCCATGGAAGTGACCAAAATTTAAGTCACGTCTTTTAATTAGCTTTTTGTTCTCTTTTTTATCAATTGGATAGTAAGTTATAAGCTGATATGGGTCCGTATTTATTAAAGCTTAAGATAATATCCTTATATTTTAGAAATATCATGCTAAAGACTGGGAAAAAAATATTATAAGTGTAAATTTGCTTCAGTCACATCCACGGAAAAGACATTTTCACGATTATTTTTTAATTTTTTAAATAATGTGATCAATTAATTTAGTATATTTTCATGTAGTCTTCACCAGACATGGTAGCACTACCTTGATAAATATATCAAGTCCACGTGTTCATTGTTATTATAGAAAAAAAACTCTGTCACAGATAATTTTACTGAAAATGAGAAATACCCATATTATTTAGGCACACAAAAGCACAATTAGATGATTCATATGATCTAAGTGCATGCATAGATACGAGAAGCATAGCATCGTTCGCCGTGGCTACGCTTGGCCTTAGTCTAGCAGTGGAAATATTTCGGCTGAATGATGATAAACTTAACTACTTAGTCAAAGCACTCACACACACTCTTACACACACACAGTCACTCACACACATCCTCACACACAGCATCAGTCACACACACTAACTCAGACAAAACGTTACTCACACACACCCTTACACACACCCACCGTCACTCACGCACACCCTTACACACACACCGTCACTCACACACACGCCGTCACCTACACACACCCTTATACACACACCGTCAGTCACACAATCACATACAACGTCACTCACACACACCATCACTCACACTACAGTACAGCTCCACACTGCTCCACACCTCAACATACACAGTTTACATGTTTTTTTATTTTATTTTTGCATGTGTACTATCTTTATTTTAGCTGAACTGTACCCATGTCATAGTTAAGTCGGGAACAATGTGTTTATTTTATTAGACGGGTGTTGATAGCTGCGAAACAAGTTTTAGACTAAGGTATGACAATTGGTTTTTCTTCCAAAAAAAAAAAAAATCTTTACCTTTAATTGATTGATAATGACGGCACGGTTGGCGCAGTGGTTAAGCGATTGACGATTGTGTCGCGGGTTCGATTCCCGCACGGAACAAATATTTGTAATGACCTATAAGTAGTTGTTCCGGGTCTGACTGTTTGTATATGTGAGTTTAAATGTTTGTAAACGCACCCAGAATACAGGAGAAATTCCTAGTGTGGGGCAACGTTTTATATAAAAAAAAAATTCTTTATTTTCAGTGAACAAACCCTCCTTCCTCTTCCCGCTAGCCCAACCCCTTGCTGAATGTGATGACGGGTACCTCTGCGGCAATGGGCAGTGCATCGAGTGGAAGCAGCTCTGTGACAAGAACACCGACTGTGTCGACGGATCCGACGAGAATGGACTTTGTGGTATGTGGATAACGTTTTTATTTGTTTGGAATTGGTTCGTCATGTGTTTTTGTGAAATTTTAGAAGAATTTTTGAAATTGGAGAATTATTTTTCTATATAATCCTTTTTGGCGTAAAGACACATCTAATATTTGTAAGGTACATACTAGTATCAAGCTCCTAACACTAATGTAGGTATGATATAAAATAGTAGTAGGTATTTATAAAAGGGCCCGCTGGCTGGACGTTTAAATAACGAATATCTGTCTTAAGTATAGCTGACAGAAAGTCGAAATTTTGTATTTGTAAGGTAGATAATAGTTTCTAACTCCGAACACTATTAGGCGATCTGAAAGTGTAATAACAATAAAAATAATCAGAAGGGGCCCGCTAGCTAGACACTTCATAAAAACGTCATTCAATCAAAAACTTTCAAGGTACAAAATATATCTTATTTATTTTCTTTAGGTAAAAAATAAGGGCTTTATGAAAAGCTATCTTAGCTTAGCTAATTTTCACACCAAAAATCTAAGTCCAGCAATAATTTTTGCACAAAGTTACTTAGTTTGATGTAGAGAATACGTAGTTGACTTCGTGATGGGTCCTTTGTATCAGCCGGTCGATTTTGTAAAAATCTCACAGTGAAATCATGAGTGAAGTGAGCACTTAATAGTGTCAATCCCTACCATTAGGGAATGACAGAGCTCACTTCCCGCTCCACTTAAGTTTTCACGGTGAGATTTTTACAGAATAGCCCTGCTGTTGATAAATCTCGTTGGGGCCTGCCAGAAAGACTCACACTTAGCAATCCGAGCAAAAAGAAAAAAAGTCAGAAAGAACGCTAAGAGAAGACGAAGTGATAGCGCGGGCAGGTGATGCCATGTGACGGGATGGGTCGGGGAAACAAGAAATTTCACGCGAGCGAAGTCGTAAGCAGGAGCTAGTATAATAACTAGCGACCCGCCCCGTCTTCGCACGGGTGCAATGGAGAAACACTGATAATTTTTTCCTAAAAAGTATAGGATAAAAATAGTTATTGTGGGTTATCCCTAAGAGATAGACATATACCATCGCGGACTTTTTTGTAGACCTTTTTAAGGTGTACAATACTGTAGTACATTATTTTGATCTATCTCGACGGGTTCAGCCAGCGTTTATAATGTAAGCGCAAAAAAATGTGTTTATTTACGACATAACATTAGAAACCTCTAAAACTATCAGTGTTTCTCTACTATATTATGCATGTATTATACATATAAACCTTCCTCTTGAATTATTCTATCTATTAAAAAAAACCGCATCAAAATCCGTTGCGCAGTTTTAAAGATCTAAGCATATATAGGGACAGACAGACAGGGAAGCGACTTTGTTTTATACTATGTAGTGATGAGTATTCTAACCATCTATCTCCTCAGAAACCGCATGCAACAACGTGACATGCTCATTCATGTGTCAGCCAACTCCGCTAGGAGGGCGCTGTCTGTGTCCCTTCGGGTTCCGTCTGGCGCCCGACCGCACCACGTGTGAGGACATCGACGAGTGCACGCAAGAAGTCTGTTCTCAAGGATGTATCAATGTCCCCGGGTCTTTCTTGTGTTCGTGCCATCATGGATACGCGCTCAGGACGTAAGTACTTATAGTCAGTTCAAAAGCTATCACATGCCACGCCTTTTTCCAACTATTTTTATTTTACCTTTTATGACTAGCTGCGCCCCGCGGTTTCACCCGCATAAGTGTCGATCCCGTGGGAATATCGAGATGAAAAGTATCCTATGTTTTAATCTCGGTTATAAAATATCTGTGTACCAAATTTCGTCCAAATCCTTTCAGCCGTTTGCGCCTAACAAACACACATACTCACGAACTTTCGCCTTTATAATATTAATGTGATGTAGGGATCGACTTCCAGTCTAGAATACTACTGGTATTTCACATGGAGCGACTGCCTATCTGACCTCCACAACCCAGTTACTGGGTACTATACCCCTTGGTAAGACTGGCTGTCAGAATTTTGGGCTTCTGACGGCCCGTAACGACTGTCGAAGATCCAAGAAAGACAGCCGAGACCAAAGGCTTAAGTCTTGTCAATTTCATAAAAATACTCTCAGAAACTACTCAGAAGTCGTCAAAGAACGATCTATTTGCATGCCATGAATAAGCTCACGAGGCCCTTAATAGAATAGAATACAATATCATTTATTGTCTCCAGTATTACAAACACAAAAAAATAAATATGAATTTGAAAATTTGTCTAGTTTTTTTATTTTATCACTGTCCTCTCAACCAAAGCACCTGCCATCTAATCTCTTCACCACCCTTGGTTGACTGGTAGAGAATGTCTAAGGCATTAAGTCCGCCTTTGTAACTTTTGTGCGAGAAGTTTAAATAAATAAATAATGCCGGAAGCAAAAGGTTTAAGAGCGGCAGAAGTATGCTCCCCGTAACGGGTTGCTAAGCGCTGGTTTTCAGCTTAAACTTTCATCATCAGGTCAGACCGGCGGTCCTGCAAGGCGACGCGCGGCAACATGTCCATTCTCTACGTGTCAGGCAACACCGTCCGCTCCATCTCATCCGACGGCTACGGAGCCATCGAGTACACTGATAAGGATGAACCAGCTATCACCGATATGGATTATAATGTGAGGTTAGTACTGAGAGAAGTGCTAGATCCGCTCGACACCTTGGGTTACGTAAAATAATCTGTGGTGGCATGTACAGTCACCAAAGGAGATAAGTAACCAGGCACGTCGGATATAGTTGAAGTTTAGTCAGAAACCGATAGAGGTTTTCGAATTAAATTGAATTTAATTAATAGAAAACAAATAGTTGAAATATCAAGTTAAATTTCATTAAAAATCATCTATCGGTTTCTTACTAAACTTCAACTAAATCCGACGAGCCTGGTTACTTATCTCTTTTGGTGACTGTACAACGCTACCTGCGTACTACGTATCGTACCCGACGTCACGCAAGTCCTGCATCGCGCAAGCAGTGTTATCCGCACATAACCAGCAATGTTCCCACTGCTGGGACACAGGCCTCCTCTCTGTGAGAGGGAGAGGGCCGTAATCCACCACGCGGGCCCAGTGCTTGGTAGATGTCACATCTCTTCGAATTTTTGGGTCTAGGACTTGCCGGTTCCTTCACGATGTTTTCCTTCACCGTTTTGAGAGCAGTGGTGATGAAATAATTTTACAAAAAATAAAGCGCCTATCTAGGGTTCGAACTTACGAACTAGAAACTCGAATGTCGCGGCCGTTACGCACGAAACCCGACATCAGCCGGACAGTAGCCTACCACACACGACGCCCGTCTGTTCGGGGGGTCCCCTCTTTTCTATGGAGGATGAACTTTACGCCTTGCTCCTCAAACATCTAAAAATCTTTCTATCTCTGTGCAAATGTTAATGTGGCGGGGACGACCATCATTCGAAATGTGCAACTGTACCCTCCACTTTACCCAGGTGAAGACTATTCACACCAGTAAAAGAGAAGCCTTGTACTCGATGGGATTTCTCGTCGGCTAAAATTAGAACTGCTATAGAAACTTTCATCCTCTATTTAAGCCTTTTAGGGGATGAATTTTCTAAAATCCTTCTTTAGTGCTCAGTTTTGCTAAACAGGTTGTCTCAGAAGTCGACGTCATGCCCGAATCGGGTAAAGTCATACTAGTTAACAAAAAAAACAAAAGTTAAGATTTCTAGCAACAGCCGTCCGATTCTATAACCATCTCACCGTGAAAACTTGAGTGAAGTGGCCGTGAAGTGAGTCGTCAATAGTGTCAATCCCTAGCATCAGCAACTCACAGCTCACTCTAAGCTCACTTCACCTTAGTTATCACGGTGAGATTTTTCCAGAATCGACCGGCTGTCAAATTTTCCCAATCAACTTCGAACCTTATACTTTAGTGATAAAGTTGAAAATCTATTAAAGAAATTTGACAGATTGTAGTAGCTTGATGTACTAGCGTCTGTACATAATAGCGAGGTCAGGTGATGCGATACGACGGGATGGGTCGGGGGAACAATAATTTCACGCGAACGAAAACGGGGCTAGTATAATAATAATGTAGAAATCAAACAATGAACATACCACCCAATAATCTTTACTCATTCTATAGGCAACAGAAGCTATACGTGACTTCCGCAGAGGCTGGCAAACTGATAGAAGTGAACAGCACACAGAACGTCATCGTGGTCACTAACATTGGAAGACCTACAAAGGTAATGTTCTCATCATCTTGACCACTTTAACACCTAAGTAACTTACTCAGTTTTTCAGCGCAGCTACCGATAGAGTGAGGCCACACGGGCATTGCGGTGTCGGAATGCAACGCCGCTTACTTTGATGTCGAAGTTTCTTGGTGTTGGGTGTGTCAGTTTTTAATAATAATAATAAAGAAGTACTACAATTTGGAAGTTTAAAAAAATCACTTTATAGCGCGGGTTTTTCTATGGCTATAGTAGGTCCAATGTTGTTGCTACGCAGTGCCATACCGTGTGCGCCCCGCCTCCCGCCCGCGCACTTCGTTTCTAGCGCAGCTAAAACGACGCGGGCGACAGAGAGAGAACCCTGATCGCGAACGGATACGGACGTACAGACGCCAGCACATCAAGATACCAGAAACCGTCAAATTTTCCCAATCAACTTTGAACCTTATGCTTTAGCAATAACGTTGAAAATCTATTAATAAATTTCAAAGATTGTAGCAGCTTGATGTGCTGGCGTCTGTACAACGGCGATCCTCCGCGACTCTCAGTCGCGAAGCCACTATATTTTATGTTTCTAATATTTGTATCTTAATGTTATAAAGTCCATTAAATCATTTAAAGAAGTGACATTAAAACTGTTATTTCATAGTTTTAATGTCAGTCCCTATGACTGCCTATGTTAATGTTTTTTGTATATGCTCATCGAGGTCTCCGTGGATCACTCAAGTACAAGTTTTATGTTTTGGGGGGGACCCCCCTCGGATCGCGCCTGATGTAGGATGACGCAGCGTCACCGCTCAGGCATCGCAACGCACCGGCGACCCGGTCTTTTACATCTTTTTCAGTTTTTAGAATCTTTAATTATAATTATTAAACATTAATCTTGTAACTAATGTTTTGTAACAACATCATTTAAAAGTGTCCATGGAGTTTCTTGCCCGTTCTTCTCCATAGGAACAAACTACGCTTTGGAATGGGCAACTAGCTTCATCTTTCTGAATGACCGCCTCCTTTGACAATTCAAAAGTGCTTGTAAATGGTTTAATCCGCGAGTTGACTAATTTTTTTTTATTATTTAAATTGAAGCTTTTTTACCTCACTAATAGCTTGGTATAAACAGTTTTTTAATATTTTTAAAAATTGAAAAGATATGAGCGTTCAAAACTCTCAATTAGACAGAGAGGGAAATACTGAATTGTGCCGTCATAGTTCAGTATCGCCATATAAATTACATGCAAAACTTCGTTTTGCGAGAAAGAGATAGGCAAAAAGTTTCTATAAGTTATAAGTTTTTTATTTTTCGACCGATTTCAAATTTGATTTCGAATTCTATTATTGTATTACATGTGTGGATATATTATCTACTAGAATATATAGTATTCAATATCATGCAACTACCCAATTGAAATAAATGCTTTGCGTTTGAGTTTGTACTAACCGTCAACATTGCAGGTGGCAGTAGACTGGGTGACAGGTAACGTGTACTTCGCGGACTCCTCGCCGTCGGACAGCCGCGTCAGAGTATGTCACGTCAAGAACAAGCGCTGTGCCAGCCTGCAGAAACTGCCTTCTGATGCTAAGGTTCGTAGTTATAGTCATTTATTGGGATGGGATTCTTAAGGCAAGTTTCTTGAACAAAAATTGTCGCAAAATGAATGTGACTGTTGATAAATCATTCGACCAACCGCGGAAGTTTGGGCGCGCTTGACAATAATTTGTCGCTTTCATTTTACGACACTTTTAGTTCGAGAAAATGCATGGCCCTTAGGCGCATTGTAAACACGTTTTTCTTGTCGTGAGAAACTACGGTATTACCTTGAAATACAACGGTTGAGTCGCCGTGTGTAGACACGGTCGTCAGTGTTGTATGGAGCACTGTGGAAGCTTTTTGACAGACACGACGGCACTACGGCACGGCACCTTCGCCGTATGCCCACATTATAAAAACTCACACGATTATTCTGCAATACGGCGTGTATAAAATAATATATGTCGTCGCAAGCAATTTCAAGACGACAACATTATCAAAATACTACTGCCCGTTGATTTCATAATATTAGTGAAACTGTAACTTAATTCTCATTGGTTGATCAGTTACTACAGTGAACGCCGTGAGGTGGCGCTATAATATCGCGCCATTTTCTACACGTGGACAGAGTCGGTTTGAAAAAGGGCGGCTGTATGTGGTGTACTTGATGATGTTCATCATTTATTATTAGTGTGTAATAAATATAAAAATTACAGGGAATCACTGGTGCGTGAGTTTAAATTAAATATGATGGATGTTGGTAATATTATTATGTCGTTTATTCACTTCTTTACCTTATTTTATTATATTTTTAAATATTTCTTATAATATAAGTACAAAAAAAAAACATTTAAAAATATTAAAAAAATAGTGATCCGCCGGTGACGGGAGCAGGGTCCAAGCTACCGGTGGTTAGGACTCCAGAGACAGGAACCTCCTCACAATGCGAGCCGTATCGAGGAGTACTGCCATTTGAATCAGGCCTTTGATCCAACCGCCTAACGAGAGCCTCGATAAATGTTGATCGAGGCTTTTGGCCATCAGGCCGTTGGCCGATACGACAATCGGCACAATGATAGTAGAGCTCACATTCCACATGTCAACAACCTCGTGTGCTAAGTCAAGATATTTGATTTGTTTTTCTTTCTCAGCTTTCACGAGGTTCCCGTCATGTGGAATGGTAACATCGATAATCATTGCGCGGCGCGCTAATCGATCTATCACCACTATATCAGGTTTGTTGGCGACAATGGTCCTGTCAGTGATGATAGACCGATCCCAGTACAATGTCGCATGATCATTTTCGAGAACTGGGTCGGGCACATACTTGTAATACGGTACCTCAGAATCCACAAGTTTATATTTCAAAGCAAGTTGTTGGTGAATAATCCTGGCTACTTGGTTATGCCTGTGCAAGTACTCGCCGTTAGCCAGATGAGAACAACCAGAGATAATATGTCTGATGGACTCACCCGGATGGTGGCATGCCCGACACACGTCAACCGTCCCGTCCCTCATAATATGTCTCCGGAAGTTATTCGTCAAGATAACTTCGTCCATAATTGCACAAACGAAACCCTCAGTTTCCCCGAAAAGGTCACCAAAACGTAGCCAGGATACGGACGCTAAGAAGTCTACATCGGGCTCGTGAAGAGCCCGATAGAAGCGTCCGTGAAGCTCCTTGCTTTGCCATACTTTCTTGCGGTCATCGGTACTAAGTACTACAGGTTTGCGCCAGTTCTCGTTAGCCATGGAGAGCGGGGTGAGCCCCTTGTCCACTGCGACCACATCCAGGTGCATACCCACTTCGGCTTTTAAAAAATATTCCCTGAGACTGTACACCTCGCGGTTGTGAAGGGTCTTCGCATTTAAAAAGCCTCGACCCCCGCACTTCCGCGGGATATACAGTCTCATCACCGATGATCGTGGGTGATGCATCCGGTTTGCAGTCAGCAGTGTACGGACCACTACAATTTGTTGGGGGCAAAGAGTTTCAAATCATCCATGTAGAGGAGGTGAGATATGACCTGACCATTTCTCCTCAACCGATAGCCTAGACCTGAATCCTCCAGTAGTATGCTTAGAGGATTCAGGGCCAAGCAGAACCAAAGTGGACTCAAACTTTCGCCCTGAAATATTCCCCGTTTAATCCATACAGGCTCGTCATTCCCTTGGATCCGTCGACACCCTGGATAGCGAAGGACCGTCTTCCATTGCCCCATACATGACTCAAGGAAGGTGCGTAGAGTTGCATCTATCTTGTACAACTCCAGCACCCTCATGAGCCATGTATGTGGCACCGAGTCGTAGGCCTTCTTATAATCTATCCAACATGTTGACAGATCCTTGCGGGATCGACGAACCTGTTGGCTAATGGTCATGTCTATGAGGAGTAGCTCCTTAGTACCGCGGGCCCCATTCCTACATCCATTTTGAGAGGCAGACATAATCGAGTTACTGTCAATGTGCGTATTAATTTTCGCTCTCAAAATGGATGTAAGAAGTTTATAAACCGTCGACAAACATGTGATCGGTCTATAATTCTTGGGTTCCGTGGGACTACCTGACTTATGGAGCAGGTGGGTAACGCCTGTTGTTAGAAACTGCGGTAGCGACCCAGACTCTAAGGATGACTGGAATTGAGATGCCAAACGACTGTGTGAACTAGTTAACCATTTAAAGTTATGCAGTCCATCCGGTCCCGGTGATTTCCAATTCGGTAACGGACGGACTGCTCTAGCTACGTCTAATGGTGTAATTACGATTGGTTCCATTTCTGGTATAGTTCTACACACTCGCTCAACATCCTGCATCCAGCCACCCTCAGCGTGACAGATGGGTACCGACCAGATGCTGCGCCAAAAGGCACTCGTGGTGGCATCATCCGGGCGGCACATATCTATCACGTTTTGTTCAGGTCGCTCCCAAGTTCTATATACCCACCTCTCATCGCTCTGGAACATGCGATTCTGCGTGTACCGATCAACTCGCCGCTTATATCGCCGAATACGGCTCGCCCACGCACAAACTTTCTGCTTCAGGAAGTCGATGCGTTCTGTGACATTGGACATGTATTCTCGAGGATTGATTCCAGTCCCCGAGAATGCCTGCCTTACAAAGCGCATCACTCGTGGTCGTGTATTGCCCTCCCTGAAGCAGTATAGTTTGCCGATGAGTGCCCTGGCCCCATCGATACGACGCTCGATCCTGCACTGCCAGGCTGGTACGGTTGGTTTTGGTCGAGTAGCTCCGTCACAGTTTGGAAACTTGACGTTAGCTAAACGACATGCCGTAACAGCCGCGCAATACAGGATCGAGTGTGTATCAATGAGATCTTCGCTGCTCTCGAACACATTCTTAAGCTGCGAGTCCAAGGCACACACCAGTGCCCTATTTTTTAAGCGTGGTAATCGGGGTCTAAGTTCGGTTGGAGTGGATCTATACTCGCGAAACGCATCCTCCAGTGCGCTCCTCAATCGGGCGTTGCACTGGCTACTTACTGTATCAACCCTATCATCTTCGTCTTCAGCACTATGATTGGATGGCGGCGGAATTGTATCAGTGGCTTGTACCGCGTTCTGTGCCGGAGTCGAGATGGTATGGTTGCTCAGCTGTGAGCGCAGCCTATCAAGTGCGGCATCGTCCAACCTATGATTGCGTTGGATGACCCGCACCTGATCCGACAGTCGTTGAGCCGTGACGTTGACGGTTGGCTCTAGTTCCTGAAACAGAGTCAGCATCCTACCACGGTACGCAGTGAGATTAGTTCCCCCCTCTGTAGCCCTGTAATATGCGCGCATGACCTTCTCATTCATAGACTGAGTCCATCTCATGCGCTGCACATAACCACCGGCAGCGGGGACCCGGTTCGGGGCCGGATGGCCCCCAAGTCCCAAGCTCCTCGGTGGCCGGCCTCTTCCCTGCCGACGTACAGGTGTTGGTGACGTCAGCGGGGAAAAATACTCGTCGCTCGAGCTCGACGCAACTACCGCAACCGGTGTCGTTACAGCGTTCACGGTGGGGCTGGGTACCGGTGGTGGCGAGGCGGAGCTGAGCGAAGAGTCCGGAGGTGGTGGGCGTGCACGTCGTAAAGCTGACCTTGTCAACATTTTCACTCACATCATTATATTACTTATTTGTTTTGTATCATCGGAGGTGACATGACAGATGTCACCTCCGGTTCGGTAGTTTTTGATGAAATATATGGTCCATTGTATTTTTTTTAAATTACAATTATATTTAGTAGATTGTATTTGGGCTTCGGTTGTAGAGTTTCACTATGAGAATAAAAACTGTTTCTAAAAATTAATATATGTGAAATTTGTTAAATTGATATGACGTGCTGATGTTGGTGTTGCCAGCTATATTATTATTATTATTAGCAAATCCCCTCTCGCCTGCTGCCTATTTAAAATGTTCACACGTCAGTGAAATCCTGTTACTTAAGCTCTAGAATAGTATAGATTAATATTGATTGTGTAGTTGTATTGGTTATTTAGTCTCAACGGGGCTGGCATTTTCTTTGAATAAAATTCCCTAAAACAAAAGAATAAAAAAAAAAGGGCGGCATTCGATTTGCGGCAGACGCCTGATAGTTCAGAGCAGACGATCGAAACTGTCATGTTCACCGTACAAACTTTTGTTTCTTACTGCTCAAAAACTGATTGTAAATTACCGAATAAACATGATTGTGATTTGTGCTTCAACCTACGTTTTACTGGTTGCCCGAGTACCCACTTCCTCCAGTACGACTTCCTCATGGAACCCGTACCAAGAAATGATGATGATGGCCCTGTTATCGCTACGCCCACGCTCGCGCCGACATATTGTGGGAGTAATGGTACTATGGATGAGTGATGGTACTTACTAACGAGGGTGTAGCTTGAGGCCCGAGTATTAGCCGAGGGCCTCGTACACACGAGTTGGGAATCGGTCACTTTCTTCCGAGTAATATAGTGCTTTATATTGTACCTACTAGGAAAATTACTGAAGTTTATATTTAAATTGTAACAGTTATTAAAACTCAACGTAATACTTTTGCCAGGGAGAATATTATTGGTTTGGATGATTAGCAAAAGTATGTGGCCAGTATCATTTTGAGCTTGGTGATATTTTCTTTTAAGACTAACTTAATTTTCACAAAGGTAGGTTTTCCTAAGACTGCGGTGACCATCACATACCATTACCGTCGAATGACGTCACTGGAACGTAAGTTGGTGTGTTTCCCTAGAGGTTTTGATACCGTAAAGTCAAACCCCGCTGCCATCATTTTCATAACGGCCGTCTCTGAGGCCGTTACGTGGCGGCCACCGCTCTTTTTTCTTTGAAACCGTGGCTTTACAGTCTTTTCATCATAATTTCATTCCTTCTTTTCCCAGATAACAGCCCTAATTGTGGACCCAAGTTCAGGCCTCATGTTCTACTGCGTGACCCGGGAGCTGGAGTCAGTGGTCTGGTCAGCTACCCTGGCCGGCACACACGTGACCGACCTGACGACTGTGCGCAACTGTACTGGGCTTGCTGTGGACCCGTTCAAGAAGAAGCTTTACGTGGCTGAGACTGGGCCAGCTCATATCATCAGGATGGACTATGAAGGGGAGAGCCAGTGAGTTGGTTTTGTTTTTCAGGATCTATTTTAGTTGACAAGGTGAAAGAAACAGGAAGGTGCTATTCCTTTGGCGACTGCAGGTTGTCACTCTGTTTTGGTGTATCAGTGCTGCTTCCATAGATATTATACTATACATATACATATATGGCTGTTTCAGTAAATTTTAGGTATACATGGTAGTTAATGATGTTCAGACAAGGTAGAAACTGGCTGTCTCCGACGTACTTACTCCAAGTAGGTATTTATTCAGGAACCCTACATAAAAATGTTACTAGGATGGATTTATCAACGGTAATGCTAAGATGACCGACCTTGCTTATGTAAACTGATACTGCAAGCTGCCTGACCGGATCATGATATTGAGGCATCCCGTTGCACGGTAAGGTCCTACCTCAGCGTCTCCCATGATTTCTGTTTGTAGAATTTATATCCCTATTTACGTAAATTGATACTGCATACTGCGTGACCGGATCATGATATTGTGGTATCCCACTGCACGGAAAAGTCCTACCTCAACCTCTCCCATTATTTCTGTTTGTGGAATTTATATCCCTATTTACGTAAAGTCATACTGTATGCTGCCTGACCGGATCATGATATTGTGGTATCCCACTGCACTGAAAAGTCCTACCTCAACCTCTCAAATTAGTATTTTTGTTTGTAGAATTTGTTTGTTTCCTCAGTTATAATAACTACCAACACGGTAATCGGGAACGTTTCTTACAATTTCCAGCAAAAAGATCCTAGCTGACCACCCGCAACTGCAGGCCCCACACGGCCTCGTCATCTTCGAAGATTACATTTACTACTTAGTAGCCAACTCCTTCCGGCTCAGTCGCTGCCGACTCTTTGGCCCCAAATACTGCGAGACCTACATCTTCCGAGTGTTCGACGCTAACACTTTTGTCATACGACATGAGAGCGTCCAAAGAGATGACTTGGTAAATGAGTGCGAAGGCATGGTTTGCGCCAATGTTTGTGCGTTGGACGAGGATGGCCCCAAATGTTTGTGCGATGATGGCTCTTTCGCGAAGAATGGGGAGTGTCCGACGTTGGATAAGAAGGATGTGAGTATTTTTTTTTTCGGTACCTGTCATAAATTACCTGTGGTAGGTACCTATCATAAATTAAAAGAGAATTATGTACAAAGTAGGTACTTTGTAAATACTAAGCTTATGAGATAGATTCGAAAGGCTATGTAAAATGGAAAATGGTTATGCTTCGCCATCTTCCAAGATTACATCTACTCAATCCATCCAAAGGTTGTCTTTAAAAGATCGCTCTTAGCGATAAGACCGCCCATTGTGTCACCCTTTGTAAAATTTATATATTTATGTCTGTAATCTATATGGTGTACATAATAAAGAGTATTCTATTCTATTCTATTCTATTCTATTCTACTTAGTAGCCAACTCCTTCCGACTCAGCCGCTGCCTACTAGAAGAGAATAGAATACTCTTTATTATGTACACCATATAAATTAAAAACATAAATATAGAAATTTTACAAAGGTGACACAATGGGTAGCCGCAAATCGCAATGGATATGGGTAGTCCGCCTCTGTACATTATTGTGCTTGAAGTATTAAATAAATAAATAAATAAATGGGCGTTCTTATCGTTAAGAGCGATCTTTTAAAGACAGCCTTTGGATTTAAAAAGGGAAGGAGAGACAAATACCTACTATAGGTAGACTACTATGACAGTTCAACAACATTAACTGTGTTATTTTGTTGAGCAGACAAATTTTTCGAACATATGAAGCAATGGATTAGCAATCTCCTTCAAAATTATTCAAATTGAGATTGAAAGTGTGTTGTGAAATTAGGATGCATGGTGCCGACACCTCGCCTTTTGTCAAATATGAACGTGCCTAACTCTCGGCACCATCCGCAGCTGCCTCTGTTCAACGGCTGGTCGTACGCGGAGCTGGCGACTGCGCACAGCGTGTCGTTCACAGTCATCACCGCGGTCATGGTGCTGGTGGTGCTCTACCTCTGCGTGTTCGTGTACTACCACTTCGTTTACGTGCCCAGGAGGAATAGAGCTTCGGCTTATACTGAGTGAGAGGTTTTTTTTACTTACAGCTAGTACATTTGAGTAGAATGCAGAAACGTTGTGTAGAAGATAACCATTTCAAGTCATTCATTATTATCAATTGCTTAAATATAATATTGACATACAAATTACCTAATATGAAAAATGTGCGTAAGCAGTGTGAACCAAAAATGTAAATAAGTACTCAAAAAAAGATTAAATTAAAAAATACTTTACCTACCTGTTAAATTATTTTATCTACACACATGCTATGAATCCTCTATAAAAGTTTCTGATACAGTATTAGCTTATTGCCAACATTAAAACAACCAGTGTCATAGGAACCATAATATCATCCAAACGAGTGTTATAATGTTGTACTAAATTTCATTACGCAACTCCTTTGTTTTTTCGATCCCTTCCTTACTCATCAAACAGCCACATTCTCACTACTCAATTTGTGGTATCTTTATGAATTAAAAAAAAAAAAAACAATGTCATACACGCACGTTTCACAACCAGAGACCATAATTAAAAAAAAAAAATCTTATAAATTATTCAAAATTTCGAATTCACGTCGTATCCCGCCATTTTTGTTCGATATTAGTATTGCAAAAATTTAATACATAGTTTGTTTGTATCAGATACTCAGCAATTAAACTTTCCATGAATTTACATACAGTTCTTACAACACGGTACAACACCCTATGGTTTCAGAACCTTTTATAGATTATTCATATCATGGGTGTAGATAAAGTCTTGTATGCAACTGTACATAATTAGGTATTAAAACATTCATGTGATACTAATTGTGAGTGGTTGACCAAAAAGGGACCTGGAGGGATTGGAAACCGTTATTTATTTTTTTTCGAATTTTTGAATCTGTGGTCTTTTAGCTTTGTTTTGGTCTCACCAGAATATTTTTAGGTGCCGTAGTTTTTTTTTAATGAATTTTTTTGTGAGCTGAGGCGGTTTTGGGAAAAATACACCTTACACACGAAACTTGTTTCTACACGAAACTTCAAACGCGATTTACTCGAAATCAATTTATTTTCCCTTGAGGTCCCTTTTTCGTCAACCACTCACAATTGGTGTTATATTACCCCTTATTATACAACAGTTGCACAAATAACTATTAAACTACCATCTACGGTGACTGTTGAGGTCTGGTTCTTAGGTTCGAACTCCGTAGGGAAAAATGTTTATGGGGTTCTCCTTAGGAATTATATAATTAATGCATTCCCAATGCCCCATTTTAATATACATACACATGTACCTCAACTTTTGCCTCCGCCTTCGAGACATACAGTTGAGATGATACAACGTTTAACGTTAAATGCGCAAAACCTCAGACACCCCAATTGATTTTTAATACAATTGACCTATTTCAGAGAGAAAATAAGTCATTAAAAAAATTGTAAAGGTTTTATGTGCTGTTTTAGTTTGACTGGCCATTCTGATCGTTTCTTGCGTCTGCGACGACGCTTTATCGAGAGAGGAGTGGTCCGTCACCGGGCCGCTGCGCCACGCTGACATTGGCTTGCTTGC
Organism: Eremobia ochroleuca; assembly: GCA_949629135.1. Taxonomy (NCBI): domain Eukaryota; kingdom Metazoa; phylum Arthropoda; class Insecta; order Lepidoptera; family Noctuidae; genus Eremobia; species Eremobia ochroleuca. The sequence goes on from OX451407.1 coordinate 4,628,780, forward strand.
TTGCTTGATAAATAGACACGGCAACGTTTTTAATGAAGATTTTTTGAAAAATGTGACCTATATTAAAAAGTGGTTCAATTAATTCTGCTCGTTATTCTGATCAAACTATTTTCAGGTTTTGCGCATTTAACGTTACACGTTGTATAGCTTACTAAACTTTTAGTATATTTTCGCTTCTCGTTAGATTTTCGGTATTGCCTTTGTTCTATAAAATAATTACTTCATGCTTTTGTCCAGAGTCCGGTTCCAGAACACTTCGCTAGAAAATTCACCCTTTCCTGCAGATCCTTCAGTTCAGATGAACACGTCAAGGTAAGTGTTTTAGTATCCAGCTTGCACGTTATAGACAAATCATGTTGTTATACTATCGGGGAGGCTAATCCCCTTCCCCTCGGACCGCGAAAGCGAGTAGACGTGCCTCCCGTACAAGTTATTTTTTATTTTATTCAATTTAAACAGTATATTTTGGTAATAAACGCTAAATTAAATTCGTATAGGTACCAGGCGCGCATAAATACGAAATAGTGAACGCGAACGCAACGTGCGCGAGTGACAAGGAGAGCAACTCAGGAGAACGCAATAGCACGCAAGGCGGAGTCAAGCAGCGCACCCGCACGTCACTAGCGATTACGCGACGTACACAGCTAAACCAACACACGCTGTGTCATACTCGTCGCTTGCCATAATTTATGCGCGACAGCGATTAGCGGTCGCTATTTTGTGTGGTACAAACTAATTTTGTGTAAACAAATATATGTGAGTAGAACAAACAATGTATAAAACACCACCAAAAACACCGCCAAATCAGTACCCGTCCCGGTCAGAATCTGACATCCAAAAATTATATTACGCTGATACCAACATACAAGGAAATATAACACAGCGAGCCAAACGCAGGTGCCTATCAGGTGAGGATACTGGGGAAGAATTAGATGCATTTAAAAATGAGATCAAGAGGATGTTTGATGAAATGATTACTGCCCAAAATTCCCGGCTAGATAAATTAGAGAACCATTTCATTGAGATAAAGAATCACTACACCGAGATTAAGGCAACCAATAATGAACTCGAGAAAACAATGACTTTTATTTCGGATCAGCTGCAGTCTGTTGAGGTTAAAATAACGAGTCTGGAAAAAGAACGTAGCTCCATGGCGATCAAGCTATCTACGTTAGAGGAAAAGATAGAATCTTTAGATCGTAACCTCGTTAAATCGTCCATAGAAATACGCAATGTTCCCAAAAGAAATCATGAGACAAAGATAATGTTGTTTGAGACTATGATACACTTGTCTAAACACTTGGACGCTAAAATGGAGCTAACCAATATTCGTGATATAACCCGACAACCGTCTAAAAAGGAAGCCCTGACATCAAATATATCAGTTGAGTTTTCAAACACACTCGAGAAAACTAAGTTCCTTACTGCCGTCAAAAACTACAACAAAATGAATGCCAGTAATAAAGTAAACTCCACCCATCTTAACTTCAACTCTGCACAAAAAACACCTATCTACATTGCGGAGCAGCTGACCCCACTCTCTAAACGGCTGTTTTACGTAACTAGATTATATGCCAAATCACATCAATACAGCTACTGCTGGACATCGAACGGACGTGTGTTTCTCAAGAAGGACTCGGATAGCCAATCCATAGTGGTTAAAAATGAAGAACAACTGAAGCAGCTGCCCTTAACCAACAATGCATGACTACGTAACTATAAGTTAATTTTTCAGTTTTATTTTTGTTTAGTCTCACTATTTTTAAATTCCGTTTTACTACCTTTGCTTCTTAAATTAAATATTACTATCGCATGTTTACCTTATATACACAACACACGAACACACCACTACATCATCTTTACAACTCATTCACAATACCCTACTACACACCTAACATTCATACAATCACTCAATCATTTCAATAATTGGTTTGAACAACCACTCTGTGGCCATACATGGTGTCTCTTCACTTCCTTGGCTTACCGAAATAATATACAGAATTGTATCTCAATGCAGTCACAATTAAACTTATTACTCTATGGAATACTAATAAACCTTGCTGTCACCACAGTTTTGGCCTTATTTAAAACATTTCAATGGCTGATGACATTAACCAAGTAATTGACAATATTGACGAGCTCTCTGTGTCAATAACCCATACATGTACACCTGAAGATACTCATTCGATACTATTGCACCCGCACAAGTATATAAAAATTTTGTCACAAAATATTCGATCTATTACTCGTAACTTTTTAAGTCTTCAAACGCTCCTACACCGTATATCCTTTGACTGCGAATTAGTCGTACTTACCGAATGCTGGCTACCTTGTGCTAGTAACTATAATATTCCAATCATGCAAAACTATAATATATTTATGACTACTAAACATAAAAATCAAAGTGATGGTGTTGTGGTGTATCTCAAGTCAAACTTGTTAGCTACCTGTGAAGAACCAGACCTTTACTAATCAGCCTCTGGTCTTATTATAAAAATAGGTTCTGAGGTAGCGATAGTGTGCATATATCGATCACCATCTGCTGACTGCATACGCAGTTTTATAGCAGCCCTCAATAATGTTCTCTCTTCGCTTCACGCATTCAAATCTGTTATAATAACTGGTGATTTAAATTTAGATATAAAATCAAACACATCTGACAAGCGTTCTCATGAATACTTGGACTGTCTTGCTTTTCATGGTTACCTACCTGCCCATGTTCTTCCAACCAGAGGTGATAACTGTCTAGACCACACGATACTAAGAACAAAGTGTCCCACTCGTACATTCGTCTATAGTTCCACAATTACCGATCATTTCTCCACCTTAGTATGCATCCAAAACCAAGATTTGAAAATAGCAGCTTGCTCTACAATCACGAAAATAGACTATGAGGGTCTTGATGAAAGTATAAGGCAATTAGATCTTATGCCTCTTTACGACGAAAGAGACGCTAATACTGTTACTGATAAACTCATAAAACTTATTAGTTCTGCCATTTCAGATAATACGATTATCAAAAAAGTTCCCCCTAAAAAAAGGATTTTAAAGCCTTGGATTACACCTGGCTTATTGCGGTGCATTAGGAATAGAGACGCGCTTCATAAAAAAGTAAAAAAATCTCCAGAGAATGAAATAATTAATATTACTTATAGGAGATACAGAAATCATTGTGTTAGTATTCTAAAGAAAGCTAAAAGACTGTATGTTACTAAAGAGTTAGCTAAGGCAGGTAATAACCCAAAAACCTTATGGGATACCATCAAACGTGTAACCAATACTAAAAAAACTAAAACCACAGCTACACAATTACTTTCATTGTCACTCTCACCTAAACAATCATGTAATAGCGTTAATTCGTATTTTGTTAATATCGGCGAAAAGCTTGCCAATGACATTATAAAAGATAACGGCAATCAAGTATTGGCTCTGCCACAACCTTTACACAATCCCTCAACGGCTTCTTCATTTGTCCTAGACCGTGTAGATCCTGAAGAAATTATTACTGTCATTAAGTCGTTGCGATCTAATGCTGCTACTGGTTGGGATGGCATCTCGCCTTACTTTCTAAAAAAATACGCAAATATCCTGGCACCTGTCCTAAGCCATATTTTTAATATATGCTTCGATACCGGTATTTTTCCTACATCCCTTAAAAAGGCAATAATTCACCCTGTCTTTAAGGGAGGGGACGGGAAGGTGCCCAGTAATTACCGCCCAATAGCCATTCTGAGTGCCATGTCAAAGGTTCTCGAACGCCTCATCAATAAAAGACTGGTTAATTACCTTGAACATTATCACTTAATATCTTCGCAGCAATTCGGCTTTCGCAAAGGTAAATCCACCACAGATGCAGTGCAAGATTTGCTTAACAATGTCGTGCATAACTTAGACAAAAACAAAAGGGTATTAACTATGTTTATAGACCTTGCGAAAGCTTTTGACACCGTTCCAATTTCTATGCTCTTACTAAAACTGGAGGGGATTGGTGTCAGGGGCTTGCAATTGGATCTTTTCCGAAACTATCTCTCGGATCGCACTCAAATGGTTAGTATAGATACCCATAAAAGCGAAGAGCTTCCCATCTATTACGGAGTGCCCCAAGGAAGCATTTTGGGTCCGACACTTTTTCTAGTTTTTATAAACGACCTATGCAACCTGAACATTACAAATGCTAAGATAGTAACTTTTGCGGATGACACTGCTATAACCTTTGTTGCTGACACCTGGTCGGAACTTGAGCACATTGCACAGTCTTGTTTCAACAAAACCCTAAATTGGCTCTATTCTCACTCACTAACACTCAACACCTCCAAAACTAACTTTATCACGTACTCAATAAGTCCCGCCACTCAGCCAAGATTTCCATTATCTATTAAAGCCCACAAATACAGTTGTCTACAAGGAAATTACTCTTGCCTCTGCCCATCCCTAAATGTAGTCGATCATATCAAATATTTGGGAGTATATATAGACAAAAACCTTAATTTTAAAACTCAAATTAATCAACTTACCAGTAGAGTCCGCAAGTTAATTTATATATTTAAAACCCTCCGAAGTATCGCGAACCCAAATGTTATACGTGCAGTTTATTTTTCCCTGTGCTTATCTATTGTTACGTACTGTATCACCTGCTGGGGTGGTGCTGCGAAAACTGTACTAAAACCACTCGAGATTGCACACAGAGCGGTATTGAAAGTAGCTACTTCAAGACCCTTCATGTTTCCTACTGATCTATTGTATAGTAGTTGTAATGTTCTTAACGTCCGACAACATTTCATCCTTCAAACAGTTCTCCTACAGCACCGTAAAACCCCTTATAAAATAGTAACTAAGCGTAGGAAAGACTTAATTTGCACTCTTCCACAAGTACGCACATCATTTGCACGTAGATTTTGCAACTGCTTAGGCCCAACTCTGTACAATAAATTTAACAAATTCTGCTTAATCTACGGACTATCTTACTTTAAATGTAAAAAAATCCTACGTTCTTTTCTTCAAAATAAAAGCTATGACGAAACAGAAAACTATCTCACTAGGTGTCAGTGACAGATCAAATATTACCTCACTCAACTTCAATCAAAACGCACACACACTCTCTATTTCACTACATTACATACACACTCACACACACGCACATACCACTTACACACACACACAGACAATCACACACACACACACACCAGCACGTATTCAATTATTAAAAAAATATTGTAGTATAAAAGAAAAAATATTGTACTAGTTTTTTGTAACTTTTGTAAGGGACAGGGACTGTTAATCCTTAATACAGGTTATTCTGTAACCTAGCTAGGAAAACAGAACTTCACCCACCAGATTGTGATTGACATTGTACAAACCTATATTTGTGTAACTCTGTGTATGCCTCATATACTACAATCTCCTTTTTATGAAATAAATTTATTATTATTATTATTATTATTATTATTAATTAGATGGCACAGGTCTTTGAGACACATGTCCTACCGCCGACGTGGAAGGGACTAGCGACGTAGGTACCTATCAACGATTTTTTCGCTCAAGAAACGAACAAAAGTTTGTAAGTGCCGTGTAACTATAAGGTAGGGGCTTCTGGCCAAGTAATAATAGCCGCACGGATCGATCGATCAGATTAAGCTACGCTTGCCGCTGTTGGTCCGTGGATGGGTGACCATCTTTATATACCAAGACCCATCTGTGCCTCGGATAGCATGTTAAACCGTTGGTCCCGGCTGTCATTCGTGGATCTTTGACAGTCGTTACGTGTCCTCCGAAGCCCTAGTTTGACAACCAGTCTTACCAAGGGTTATCGTATTACCCAGTGAGTAGGTTGTGGAGGTCAGATAGGCAGTCACTCCATGTAAGATACTGGTATTGAGCTGCATACAATTACACTGGAAGCCGACCCCAACATATTCTTTTGAATGTAGTTTGCGGATTCTCAGGGGATGACTAATGATGGTTATGTGTTAATTAAGATTCCGCACTCTAATCAATAGTTACTAGCTTTGTGTTCCGTTCCTACAGACAAACCGTGGAAACGGTTTTGTGGGGCATTAATTAATTATAATGCAATGTAATGTTTTGTAATAATAAATAAATAATAAAAAAAAACCTACATAAGTATATTAAGAGCGTTAACGCCAAATCCGCGGCACCAAGTTTAGGTAATTGCAGTGCTCTTTGCACTCACACAGATGCGCGCGTGTCTGTGTGCGTAGAGTTGGTGTGCTCTCTGTCATTATAGTCAAACTAACCCATGTTGATCCGTTGAGTTATGTATAATGATACTTATTTAACCGTTAGTTGATTTTTATTTACTATTCTTATTTTTATTACAACCTTGTGAAATAAATAGGCAGTTTTGGATACTTTATAAAGTAAATATATACTAATCAGGGGTGAAAAGTTAGAAATCTAGTACAAATGTAAAGTCCTACAACGATTAATATTATATTAGGTCATCCCACTTCCAGTGTCATATTTTTTTATTATTATTATTTTACAAAAACTGACTACTATATTATATAACCTTGTGACACTAATCAATAATCTCCACCACTATTAATCACTCGCTCCCAGACTGCTGGCAAATCTTGATCACCATTTAAAGTACCACTTTCATTTAATTCATCAATAATGCTCTTTAGTTTAATATCTAACTCCTTTTTGCTATTGTATCGAGTACCCGACAATTTCCTCTTCACATGGCCAAAACAATTGAAATCACAAGGATTCATATCCGGGGAATATGGCGGCTGAATAATTTCAATCCATCCTTTTCTTCAATTAAATTCTGAACTATTTTTGATTTGTGCGGTCTGGCGTTATCATGTAAAATTATAGGACTCGTTATATGATGTTCGTCTGCCCAAATAGGAATATTTTCTTCTAAAAATGACTTATATCGCTCTCCAGTCATAGTTGTATTTTCATCATAAGTTCTCCAAAAAGCAATGCCTCTGACATCCATAGGTACTATTAGTAGTATTTTTCGTTCATGTAGCTCTGCACGTGGTAAATGTTCAGCTGAAGTGCCCGGTTCCACCCAACATCGTGACTGATGTCTTTGACGAGGAGTATAAAATTCGACCCAAGTTTCATCAAGGCATATGAATCTATTAAGTATATTTTTCTTACGGCGATACCACGATAAATGGCTACGCGCAGTTTCATAACGAAACTCCTTCTGATCCGTGCTCAGAGTGTGGGGCACCCACACTGCACTTTTATTGACCAGACATAAATCCTCCGTGAGTACTCTATGTATAGTGGAATGAAGCCGTTTCTAATGCTTGCGAGTTTTCCTGAATTTTCAGTGTTATTTCACTGAGTTTTTCTTTTTGTTGAGTCTGAAAATAACATGTAGGTATAACATAGTGACACAAACCGTAAACATCGTGTCCGGCGGTCGATTGTCGGCTTGAGACACAACAATGTTTTATTTGTGCTAAAATATGTATATAACGACCAAGTAATTCTTACAAGATTCCCTGCGTCAGGATCTTGAGATGAAGCCGTTTCTAATGCTTGCGAGTTTTCCTGAATTTTCAGTGTTATTTCACTGAGTTTTTCTTTTTGTTGAGTCTGAAAATAACATGTTGGTCGGTTTGTGTCGGTTAGTGACACAAACCGCAAGCATCGTGTCCGGCGGCCGATTGTCGGCTTGAGACACAACAATGTTTTATTTGTGCTAAAATATGTTTACAAATGTCCAAGTCATTCTTACAAGATTTCCTGCGTCAGGATCTTGAGTTGGAACCGTTTCTAACGCCTGCAAGTTTTCCTGAATCTCCAGTGTTTTTTCAGTGACTTTTTCTTTTTGTTGAGTCTGAAAATAATATGCAGAGTATAATATGAAGTGACACAAACCATAAGAAGCACCACGACAGGCGATCGATTGTCGGCTTGAGATAAATAAATAACGAAGAAATGTCTTATTTAGTTTTGGTTTAATAGGTGCTAATTCAAAATAAAGGAAACACGTGTCTGTTTAGATATAAAATCTCAAAAATTGCCATAAAATATAAAGAAGTAAAAAAAAATAAAACTTACAACAGCATTTTGAAATATTTGAACTTCTCTTTTCTGCCTATAACAACGAATCAGATATTAATTTTATCTTATTACTACTGTGTTTCATAAAAATACCCAGACAAAAAGTAATTTAAAAAAATTATATTGACTTCAGAAAGTAGTAAGTATAATATTGTTTCTTATGGTTTACTAATTACACCTAATATAGATATTTTTTTATAAGTAGAGAACCCACCTCGTTTCAGTGGTATATTCTCAACTATCCAAAACTGACAACCCCAGAATGGTCAATTCAGTTTATGAGATTATAAGACAGAATAAACGCAAATTATTACGAATTCTATCCCCGTGTAAGAAAAATATGAATTGGCTATAACCTGTTACATAGTTAAAAAGTGGCTCCTCGGTAACTTACCTTTTAGCTTCATTAGCCTTGGCTAAATTTTCATATTTTTTTCTTTTTATTCCCGTATAGCGCCTTTTGTTAGCCATAGCTAAAAAAAAGTAAAATCGAAACATACATAAAGAAGTCTAATTTAATCTTCTTAAGTTAATTGAATACCATTACATTAAAATATGTACTCACCAAAGTTCTGTAATATAATAAAAATATATTATAATAAAAAGTATCAATATGTCTCAGTCGCGCTAAAAACTCGCGAAAGTACGATAATATTTTACGCGACACGCAGCGATGGGAGCGACACACGTCCTGTCTCTGAAAGGCCTCAGCCGGCAATGAGCGGTGGCGTGAATCGGCGCCGATTATATAGCAATACTAAATAATTCATAGTAAAATAAACATATAAGTTATTAAAAAAATATTTGAACCATGTTTTAGATCATAAATGTCTTAATTTACTAGGTCTAAAAGAAAATATAAATATTTCAGATTTCATCCTAAACTAACACGTTTAATATCTCGAAAAGTGGCTACAATTGACACTTTTGAATATACTTTTCTTGAATGAAAACTTACAGTAATCGTGTTTTTTTTTCAGCCATGCACTAAAAAATGTTCTTATTTTTTATAAAGTAATGTTGTAATAAGTTTGTCGTATATGGTTTTACTAATATCTAGCATCTGCTTAGACCGTCGATCGCTAGTTTTAAAAAAGGCTTGCATAAAAACGGTTCTGATGAGAAAACTAAACAAAAAATTGAAAATGTTTTTCAGCCATGCACTAGATTATAAAATTCCCAATAATATGACGTCAATATCTCATCTATAAATTAAACACATTATGGTTTTATTGTCCGTCGGAAATCATCAATTTTGACTCCAGCATGGCTCTAACGCATGAACCCTCTTAATAGTTGACCGCTGACTGTTCACACCGCCGCCGCCGGCGAGTAGTAGTTTGTGGCAGTGACAAGAGCTATCAAAGAGAGTACCTGCTCGCTCGGCGACGCTCGCTTGGCGGGTAGAACACTCACTGAGAGACTTACACTAGCTCACACACACACACACACACACACTAGCAACCAACACACACACTACACACTAGCTTGACTTGCACTAGGAATCGCTCGTACCGTCGCGCACTCCATGCTCATTGGTAGTAAACTCGTTTTTATTTGCTAGCTCTACTCGCTTCTCTTTAATCGCCAGCTATGGGAAAGGTGCCTTATCGTACCGAATAATGCAATGCCTTCGAATGCATTAATTCCGCAAAATATTGAAGTAACGTTTATTTTTTCAGTAGTAAGTCGCACGAGTTCGTGAACCCACTGCAGTACGTGAAGAATATGTGGTACAGCTCGTACCGGAAGCACACGAGATCTAACGTAAGTTGAATTGAAAAAAAATCGCTGCGAGAAAACACGCCCGTGTGAATCTGGGCTAAGGGGTTATCGGGAACACAAAAAACTAAACGAACGCATGAACGTAAACAAACCAAAACGAGGATGTAAGCGCACGGACGTACAGAAATCGCGATGGGATTTTATCGCGCACTCGATTTTTTACTCTCGGTGCTAAGTCGAGCATATTGAGAATCCATCAGAGCGCATTCCAGCGTTTTAAAAAACACTCTTGGATTTTCAACTCTCAACTCTTGAAACTCCAGTGCACGAAAAACGCGCCCGTGTCTACTTTGAAATTACGGTTTCACAGAAGATCACTGCGTCCCACGACTCGGCGCTCCCAACCATCGAACGAGCGATGGCCGGCAGCGACAAGTCGGCTCCGACTTCGGATACGAGGGTACGGCGCGGCTCCTCCCATGCGGCACACTGCCAGCGTATGCCACGTCGTGTCCTCCCGACAGTTGACGCAGTGATGACACCGAGCATCCGGCTCCCTGTTTATGCGACACAGATACTTTTCGAAGCAACCATGCGCCGAGAGCACCTACGTCGCCCACAGGGAGCCGTGCCTCCTCCTGAGCCATTCGTCGAGCACTGGTCGGATCGCCCCGATGGTAGCGAGGCCGGCGGTAGGGCGCAGAAGCTTGTCCCGCCACTCCACCACCAGGACCTCGCAGAGCTGCGACTGACGCAGCTCGATCTCTCGCTGCATCGGTCCACCACCCCGCGTCCGCACATCCTCGCGCCACCGGTACAGTGATGCGAGGGCCCTCGCCTCAAGATCCCAAGGCGGAGATCCGGCCAGTGCACAAGCCGCCTCATAGGAGTACGCGCGACGCCCTTGCCTTTCTGGGCTGACTTACCTAACATACTCCTTTTGCTTCGTTCAACTTAATGGAGACCTACCCCCATGGAAAATGGTTGCCTATGTTTTTTACTGGTGATACCTACTCTTCTTCTACTTTCAAGACTCAAAAAGTCAAAAAGAAAAAGTCTTGAATAGTGACCACGTACCGTAAGACGCAGCGTGGGTAGATACCCTTGAAGATGAACCGACGATTCGCTATAGGATGCGGAAGCACCAAACATAAGACAGGCCTATAAATCGTCGTCGTCGGTCGTCGTCTTTCGCCAGAGATAATGATGAACCCTTTTTTTTTCAGCTTACTGGAGGATTACCTTTCGCCATGCCAGCGTCACCGCTGCTGCAAGACTTGTCTGACACGGAATCAGATTTAGATGATAAGGAAAATAAAAGAATAATTATGAGAAATAAATAATACTAGATATTTTTATTATATGATGAAATATTATTTTTCTTTTTTTTGGATTTTATTCTTATTTCAAATTAGAATCAGTTGTTATACTCTCGCAGAGGAGGCCCGAGTCCCAGTCTATCATAGATAATAAAAGAAATAAATGATACTAGGTAGTTCATAATTAAGGGATGGTTTTTCAATCGACGGATAATTTTTTTTCGTGGAATAAAATTGTCGTCTTGACAGATTTTGCGTGGAAGAACTGTCAAAAATTCAAAATTATTCCTCGGATATAATTGATGTTTGACAGTTTTTGTATGAAAGAACTGTCAAAATTTCAAAATTATTCCTCGAATAAAGTTATCAGATGATTGAAAAATCAGCCCTAAGTGATAGTTGTATAGAGGATACTAATTTTGATTTGTATTTAGGTAGTTGTTATACCAACTCTCACAGAGAAGAGGCTGGAGTCCTCCCAGCAGTGGGATGATTGCTGACTGATTATTTTGTAATTCTGTTGTAAATGTGTATTCAGTCTGAATGAGATAGCCTACTCTATTATTATTATTGTTTTTATCTGAAATTGATATTTTAATTATGATTGAGCATAATTAATGTATATTTAGAATTTTACTGATGTTTTTGTATTAAGTTTAACTTTGAACACATCGCTGTCAATAGATTACAGCGATGCGGACGAATTTTTTATGCCCAATGAGCTCCTGCCTTTTTCTTTATTTTTTTACTTTGAAGTGTACAAATCAAATTAAAAAATTTGTTAATTTATGGACTCGGTTCTTTTATTTCTTTAGTAATTAATTCACTCATCAATTTTGCAAACTATTACCTCATAGTCCTACTTTATTCAGTAAAATGGTTATAAAATAAAACAAACATATGATTACATACAAAAAAAGACTTATTAATTTCCTAAAATATAGAACACAGTTAAAAACATAAAAATTACTTCCAAAGCTTCTTGATGGACATATTTTTCTCTGAATCCTTTTGCATAACCTTCGCTACGGCCATTTCAAAATCTTCCTGAGTGACATGGACTCTGCGCTCACGGAGTGCATACATACCTGCCTCCGTACAGACACCCTTGACTTCAGCACCTGACGCACCAGGCATCAGTTCTGCAATCTTACGTAGGTTGATTCCTCTAGTAAGATTCATCTTCCTTGAGTGAATTTTCAGGATGTCAAGACGAGCTTCCTCGTTTGGTGGGGGGAACTCAATCTTCCTGTCAATACGTCCAGGTCTAAGCAGAGCAGGGTCCAGAATATCAATCCTGTTTGTAGCCATAATGACTTTGATGTTCTTTGTTGCTTCAAAACCATCAAGCTGATTCAGCAACTCCAACATAGTTCTTTGCACTTCAGAGTCTCCACCGCTGCCAGACTCAATACGAGATGAACCAATAGAATCAATTTCATCCATGAAGATGATAGAGGGAGCATGTTCACGGGCCATAACGAAAAGCTCTCGGACCATGCGGCTGCCCTCCCCAATAAATTTCTGCACCAACTCTGAACCTGACACACGGATGAAGGTGCACTCAGTGTGGTGAGCTACAGCACGCGCCAACAGGGTCTTACCAGTACCAGGGGGACCATACAACAACACACCCTTGGGTTGGGCAATACCTAGAGCGTCAAACAGCTCAGGATGTTTCACTGGAAGCTCAATCACCTCTTTAATCTCCTTGATTTGCTTGTCTAGACCTCCCACCATCTCGTAAGTGGAATCGGGAACCTTTTCCACCATCATGAGTGATACCAAGGGATCCACTTTGTTCGGAAGGATTTTGTGAAGAGTGTAGCTTTCGTTGCGGAGCGCGACACGGCAGTTCGCGGTCACATCGTTGATATCGACGTTCTTGTCCAAATCAACCACGAATTTACCCTCAGGGTGCACCTTGACTAAGACTTTCTTCTTATCCATAGGTTTGACGACCTCGCCCACATATGACCCCTGTTCTTGCAAGAGTTGCAGCTCTTCACGCAACATACGTACTTTAGCGTTCAGCTCATTACGCTGGGCTTGCAAACGACGAAGATTTTGAGATTTCTCGGCGACGATCAACTGCAGCTCTTCAATCTTTGTTATGTAGTACGGCCGGAATCCTTCACCTTTTCCCGAGTCCACCTCCATTTTAGTGAGAGTCATTTTGCTTATTTATTTTTGCCACATTCAATAACAAGCAGTTTTTGATGCAAACTCAACACAATGAACACAATAATTTCAGCCGCACGATAATTTTCCAAGTCACGATGACGTGTGACAGGCCAATTTAAGAAATTCTACTAATTAAATAATACTCATTGATTTTCCTTACAATTTTATTGTAGTAACACCACTGTATGGCCCACTCACTGCTGATTTAATTTAACTCCTGGTGTTACATATTTACAATTGAATTATAATTATTTTAGCACTACTTTGTCAAAAAAAAATATAATCCTGAAAACTACTGAAAGCTACCAAAAATATTGTTACATTACTAAGCTTGCAACACTGTGAATACAATGCGTTCAGGAATTTTAACCACAAAGTACGTTCAAAATAAAAGAAAGCATTTAAAAACTGAGTAGTCGTATGTCAATGTGTGAAATAAAATTCTGAGTATAATTGGACGTAGTTAAGTAGAAAGGACTCAACCCACAATAAGTCACTTTTGAGATAATTGCGTTTGAAGTTTCAGCTCACGGACTAGAAAAAAAAGAAGGACTCCGCGCCACGCGTATCGAAAGTGAAGCACCCTACCGGTCTATGTGTGCGTGATTTGAGGGATACCAGATGAATGAAAATTTCCCCATGTTTTAAATATTTGGACAGTGTATTCATTTATTACAATAAAGCGATATAAGAAGTCCACTTAACTGAAATTACAAAAATATACTAGTGAAAACTCAAAATTAAGTGTTTATTTTGTATGGATGACTAGAAAAACGCTGCTGTAGAATACGTAATTCAATTGACTGTCTTGAATTACCGATTAGGAAGATAGGGGGATGGGTATTAAAGCTTACTTACCTAAAACACACAAGGTGTATTTTACCTATAATAAGAAAACTATTTAACGTTCTGTAGAAAATAAAACTGAAATATTTATTCAAATCATTTAATCAGAATCTTCACAACACATACATACACTCACTAACCCGCACTGCATTCTTTATCGATCCAAGAAACATTACAAAAGCACGCTAATCCGTTCCAATCTAAGAACCCTCGCAAATTGATGATTTGTATCAAAATGTATACAGCATATCACGCTTGTTTTCGACGGAACGCAATGGTCTTCACATCTGTAGTTTCTTATTATTATAATCCAATCATTGTTCCATGAATGATTTGCTGTAGGAAATCTATAAAAAGAATCATAGTCAATACTTGCAAAAAAATGACAAAGAACACAAAAAAAAAAAATACCCAATCTCTCGGGACACTTAACCATTTATTTTCTGACAACACTTATGTCAAATGTCTTAATGTCTTAATGTCAAAAATACAATAAATCAACAAATAAAATTGTGCCTTAACTGTGATATGTTATTCCTTGACAGTTTTTCTGGGATGTAGAATTATTTTTACACGTTTTCAAAACACAAGATGGCATTATTTTATTTTATTACTTCACGTAAATAGTACTTACAAAGACGCCGTCTTGACGCGTAATGGCGGCCGGCCGGCTTTCTGTGATGTAAATGTGTGCGTGAAGCACGTTTGTACAAACGGTCCGGCACCCTTACTGTGCTTCACTTTCGATATGCGTGGCGCGGAGTCCTTCTTTTTTTTCTAGTCCGTGTTTCAGCTGTATTTTCTCCAACAACAAGTTAGATTTTTTTTAAATACTGCCCGTCGTTATTAAATAGATATTTTATATTTTATTTGTCCATCAATATAATGTTATATTTTACCATAGATTTCGAGATAATAAGTGAAATGTGGGTTGAGTCCTTACAATTAAATTTAAGTTTGTTAAGACAGGTATTTTTTTTTAATTTCTCAGAATGGACTCAAAACTACCATCAACTACAAAATAAGTTAATAAAAAAGATAAAATAAGTATTATTATAAAAAAAGTTATATATTTATTGACCGTAATTATAAAGCTAAAAAAATGACGTAATAACGTCATTATAAAAATTAAAAAAATTGAAAAAACATCGCAAACTGAACGCTCTTATCAATTTCCGTCATCCTCAAAGTTAAAATCAAGAGTTGGCCCGTATCCATCAACATCCTCGTTGATATAGCTGTTTCCCTTAAGGCTATTATAAAATGTGTGACAGTCTTCGGGTATTAAAGGGAACATACATCTGAGATCATCGAGCTTTGCTTGAGGAATGGCTTTTGCCTGGGGCCAAAGAACTTCAAAATCTTCTTTTGAAAATTGGATTGAAATCCCTTTGCTTTTTTTCAATTTCTTAACTATTTTTTTTATGTTCAATTATTTTTGTAGTTGAAAAATGTTGTTTTTTATCCTAGTAACCTGAAGGGGGTTTTTTTTTTCATTTTATAGATTTTCATGAATTCTTCTACGGTGTAAATTCGCTCGTGATGCTTAAGCTCACATTAAATCTTGCTGAAATCAGTGTCATTAGGCAAAAATGAATCGCCGCTCTCTAAATATTTAAAAGTTATTATTTCAAGATTTCGGTGGCTGTTGAGTACAATTTTTAGCATCAGGATTATTTTAATATTTCTGTTTTGTCCTCCGCAGCAATCGCTCCAAAAAAACCATGAGAGGGATGGCGTAGAGAATTTAGTCATTCTCTACGCCATCCCTCTCATGGTTTTTAATGAAATTAATGAGGTACGAGCCAACTTCTTGGGCTCCTCGTCCGGCTTCCCCTTCAACTCAGATTTGCATCGTCCTTGATCGTTAGAGCCAACGTGGATCCTGGCGTTATATACCCATAACTGACGTTTATAAAATACTATGTTAGTAGGTATACGGGGCAAAAGTAGTTTTTTCGAGATCGTAGGTAAGACATTCCTTAGGATCTGTTTTAGCACGCGCCAAGTCAAGACATACGATTCCGCAGATCTTCTGCTCTCATTTGATGAATATCTCGTTGTTGGATCAAGTTCTTTTTCTTCTGGTACACAACACGTCTTAATCTCAAGGGCTAATAAATCACATTTCTTACAAGTATCTTTCTTCAAGGATTTACAGCGGAGATAGAAATTCGTATAAAATACGCGCTTCAGAGTAGAAAAAGAGACGTATTTCTTCTCGCTGCCGTACACTTTTTTGAATTCTGTAAGATAGATGTCGTAAATTTTTTGGACAGTCATACCTAGTTTTAAATATTGCGTGCCATTGTTTCGTTCTCTTCTATAATGAGATTTGTATTTTGGGAGGGAAAGAATGACAGTTCAAACAAAATCGATATCTTCTTCAGGGGTCTTATTCCAACCACCTTGTTTTCGTCCCCTCTTGTTGTAAGTTTCATCTATTACCAGAAGAAAAATAACTGTTGATCCAACAAAGAGATATTCATGAAATGAGAGCAGAAGATCTGCGTAATCATATGTCTCAAGACTTGGCGCGTGCTAAAACAGATCCGTTTGAATGTCTTACCTACGATCTCGAAAAAACTCTACCTTTGCCCGTATACCTACTAACATAGTATATTATAAACGTCAGTTTTGGGTTTATAGCGCTGTGATCGTTGGCTCTGACGAGAGCCAACGTGGATCGTGGATCGTTATCAAGGACGATGCAATATCTGGGTTGAAGGGGAAGCCGGACGAGGAGCCCAAGAAGTTGGCTCGTACCTCATTAATTTCATTAAAAACCATGAGAGGGATGGCGTAGAGAATGACTAAATTCTCTACGCCATCACTCTCATGGTTTTTTTGGAGCGATTGCTGCGGAGGACAAAACAGAAATATTAAAATAATCCTGATGCTAAAAATTGTACTCAACAGCCACCGAAATCTTGAAATAATAACTTTTAAATATTTAGAGAGCGGCCATTCATTTTTGCCTAATGACACTGATTTCAGCAAGATTGAATGTGAGCTTAAGCATCACGAGCGAATTTACACCGTCAAAACAACACAAAACGGAATAATTTTATTTCAGACAATTGTTTTCAAACTCTTATACCTACTTGACCTGATTCACAAAAAGGAGATAGGTAGTTTGAGTCCTTCCAACTAAAATAGAAATTGATTAAATATGACCTATACTTATAACACTTAAATAACACAAATGTTTTAAATTGTTTCAATTTAATTAAAAGTATATGTGTCAGTCATTAGATCATCTTGGGTTGATTTAGGTTGTTTGATATTTAAAGTGCTAATCTTCAAAAACTGTTTTTCCGAAATATCTCAAGTGTTTTGAGTTGTTTCTGATAAACAAAAAGAAATATTTTATGTCAGTAAAACTATATCACAGAAATGACCCAACCTGTTTGAGTTGTTTCAGTTATTTGATAAAATGGTATTTCCTATCAAACTAATATTCTTAGAAAGGATCCAGACTGTTTGAGTCTATTCTGGTTTATCGACCTTAAGAACATACTCACAGAAATGTCATTACTCAGAAACAATTCAAGTGGACTGAGTTCGTTCAGCGAATACATTTTGTATGCTCTTCGTACTGTGGGTTGAGTCGGGGTAGTGAAAAAACTAGTTTCCGTATACATTTTGAAAATGGGGTTTTCACTACATGATGGATTCGACCCTTAGGAGTACGATGGCATACTTAACTCAATTTTGGCCAAAGTGTGGGTTGAGTCCTTTCTGCTTAACTACGTCCAATTGTGTAACGATAAAAATATGTATTTGATAGAAATATAATCATATTTAAACATTTTAAAACGCGTTACACTGTCGCTGTCGCCACTGTCGTTCGTTATGTCATTGTGACATGCATTAACAAATACATACATGATACATACTGATGTATAATGTACTCTGTGACAATTAATACTCTGTCTGTGGTTTCATCCTATCAACGATATATTTTTGTTCAAATCATAATGCACATAAAAATATAGGTAGTACCTAAGTATGTAGTAAGTAAAGTTACAATTAATTAATTACGAAAGGTCACACAGATCAAGGTATGAAACTGAAAATAATCATAATATATGATTAATTAAAAATCTTGCACTTATTTTCCAACTTATCATGTAGTACCTTCTTCTTCGTTCTTCCAATAAAAAGCAAAAGCAGAAAATGCAATAAATGTATTGAGAGAGAAAACATAATCGTAAACATGTGTATCTTGACTACGATAGTCGTCGTTTTGTGTAGTACAGTCGTTTTGAAATTACTGTGGCTGATACGAATGGGCACATTAGCTCATTGGAGTTTCATAATTGGCAATGCATTGTCTCCAAAAGACGCCTCAGGAGGTTTAATGTTGGGGGGTGCCATGTTCTGTTTCATAACACTCGGTACTTTACTGCCCACGTTCTTATGTCCAAGATTAAAATCTGTAGCTACTGCATTGACTATACCGCCTCAGCTTCACATGGTAATATTATTATATAGAAACGTGACGCGATACATCAAAAACGAAACAGTTCTGAAGACTGTACAAGCTTACACGGTGGCCACTTTAGTTTCAACTATATGGACCATTTTATCTCTAATGAGATGAGAAAATAATAATGTCCAGAAAACGTGTACTTTGAGAGGAGAATAGATTCAGTTGAACTATATATATAACACATTATTATGTAACGTTGAACAAAATCTTGCCCCATGTGCAATTATATACATTCGATTTGATTCGATCGACCCTCTTTCATGATTAAGTATAGAAACTTTCGTTCAGAGGCTTTGCAAATGCAAACAGAATGTTTGATCGGCTACACTGGATTGTTTTTCGTGCCTGAAATATCAACATTTTATTATGAAAAAACCCTATTCCTATGACAATAAAGCAATAAGTCTCGAGATTTTTTATAATTATTTCCATCCATTATCAATAATAGTCGACACGTAAATTCAATTTTCAGATTAAAGCAAGTAAAGTTCTCGTGATTTTTATTTACTCAAGAGATTCACACTAATGGATCGTTATGAACGAAAGAAATGGACCAAATGTATCTACTACAGATTATTTTTTGTGAAACTGTGAATGACACAAATGCATTAATGGTTCCATCTTAGAAACTGGATAAAAAATGTGTACAGTAGCCGGCTCATAACTTGGCAAGAGTCCTCCCCTTTTCCTCTCCTTTCTTTCACTTTCATCTAAACAGACGTGTTTAAAATAAATTATGGAAATAACCGCAGAATAATTACAAGCAATCAAAGTGATATTTTTTTTTGTTGCACTAAGTGTACATACATGCGCAAACTTATTCCCACTACGGCAAAACCTTGCCAAGTTACGTGCCGCCGACTGTAATCTACAAATCAAGTTCGAGGTGAAATAAATCTGAAATATTTGTATTCTATGCGGTTTATTTCCAGTATCCAAATCGAGATTCGCGATAAGGCAGTCGTTGTGACGCGACGACGAGCACTAGTCGTGGCTAGACGTTTCGCGCGTGAATATTCAAACGAATTGCAAATAAATACCTGTTCCGTCCAGCCGGGCTGGTTAAAAAAAAGTATAACTTGACATTAACGTTGACAGGTAATTTGTACATTTAGTATTTTATCTATGCAGGTAATCTACTTTAGTCATTTCATTTGTAATTTCGTCAAAAATATTGATTTATTACGTTCAATATTTGCACCAGCGTAATATCTTTTATAATAATATGATTGGTACTCGAGATTATGTGTATTAAAAGTTTTCAATCGATAAAAACAGTCATTCTGTGTGCAGTGTATTCGTAGAGTTACCGTTGTTTTTATCGGTAAAAAGGTAATGTTTATGTTATGTTTGACGTGAATCAAATTTAAATCTATCAATTCAGCCTTCTTCTACAACTTTCCCCATTTCGCTATATTAGTGTTAATAAATATACCTTAGAAATCAAATTTACCTACAAATTAAAATCACTTAGAGCAATTTTTTTAAATGTTTGTTTTCAGTGTAAGGTCGTAGGCAATGACACTACAATACCAGTTTTTTGTCAGGAAAACGAAAGAGGTTGTATAAGTCCTAATGCAGAAATGAATCTATTACTTCTGCTTATCTTCCTGTTGATTCAAGGTAGAATAGTAATGTGACAAGGTTTCCTCTCTGTCATGTTAATGATGTGTTAAAACAAACAATATCACATGATTGGCAACAAGTTCTATTTATGGAGACAGAAGTTTTAAAACTGAAAAATAACATCATCCTTCAATATTTAAATTGATTACAATTTATTATTCTGAAACTATCCTGTATTTTACTCCTATCACAAAATTAAGTTAAATATGTTTTTATATTATATCTTAATAGCTAAAAAAAAACATATTTAATAATTAAATGCTACCTTTATCTCCTGATGTGTGCAGTTTTCTGATGGGTCATTAAATTGTTTACCATTCTTTTGTACTTATTTTATTAGAAAATGTTTAACATATAATATATCAAAACTCTTTGATGGTGAAGCTATGGAACCTCCATAGGTAAATGGAAAAACTATTCACGATAATAAAAACAATATGTGTCACTTCTTAATAAATATTTTACCATGTACAATGTCTTGGATATAATTAAACTTATATTACAACATTAATTATGCCTCTGTTTTCTATTACTTTAATATAACAAAGGATAATATTAGGGGTACAATATACAGACTGAATTTTCAGTGAATAAAAAAGAAATATTAGGTACAAAAGAAAGTAAAGAAGAACACGCACAATGGTCCACTTGAAGAACTCAGTGCAGAATCCAAACCCGTAACATAGAACATACAGAAGAAAGTAGTTTGTTCTATTTAGAATGGAACTTTGTCTGGTCTAGCCTATTAAATAATCACATTAACTTTATTACTTAACTAGTAAAATTTTTTTTTTTATAAAAAACGTTGTCCCACACTAAGAATATCTCCTGTATTGTAGGTGCGTTTACAAACACTTAAACTCACATACACAAACAGCCATACCCGGAACAACTACTTGTAGGTCATACAAATATTTGTTCCGTGTGGGAATCAAACCAGCGACACGCAGCGCAGCAGTCAATCGCTTAACCACTGCGCCAACCGTGCCGTCAGTAAAAAAAAGTGTTCACTGAATCTCAAGACATTCTATACTTAGGTTAGCTTGCAGAGTTCACCCTGACCAATAACACTGTCTGTTGTTCAATAAAATAATATTGGAATGTTCTTATTCCTTTTTTGGGCCTCAAAAATAATCTAGGAACCATCCATTTTTTTATTTACCAAAAACAAGTGAAAAAAGTTATGATAACATAAATCTGTGTACAATACAGTTTATTTTATGCCTTCAATTTGAACTTGCTATGTAAAATTTATTACTGCAAAGTTTACATTTGAGATGAAATAAAATAATGTGGAACACATAAAAGCATTCTGACTTTAAATAGAACTCATAATACTCAGTTTATGAATTAGTTTTATGTTTTTTTGTTTAATATTTTGAGCAAGTTAAAATACAATTTAAAAATAAACAATAAAGATTTGATGTTTTTTTTTTAGGGTTTTAATGATTGCCGGGCGTTTTTTAACTTGAGTTGAGAAAATCTGTTTACTTTAGTTTTGTACTATTGAGATATTGATACCCATTACGTCTGTGAATTTAGCACAGTAAAAAGCTGATTTTGAAACTGATATTTCTAATGACTACACTAACTGCGCCCGGTGACCCTTCACCACAAAAAATCGACAAATTAATTTCTTTTTTGTTTTCTCGTGTTTAGATATCGATACCCATCACGGCCGCGGAGTTGCGCTAGCTAATTTAATTTGACCCCTGTATACAAGGTGTAACTTAAATGACGCACACCCTCATAGGGGATCATTTTACTCATCATTATGAACAACTTTTGCTACGGGACCAAACCTGAAATCGCGAAAAAAAAAATCAGCTGTTCCCTACATTTTGACGAGTTATGCGAACATAAATGATCAGCTGATTTTTTTTGCGATTCCAAGTTTGGTCCCGAGGGGCCCGTGGCTAAATAATAACAGCCGCACAGGTCGTTCGATCAGGTTAAGCTACGCTTGTCGCGGTTGGCCTGTGGATGGGTGACCATATTTACATACCGATACCCCTCCGTGCCTCGGAAAGCACGTTAGGCCGTTGGTCCCGACTGTCATTTGTGGATCTTTGACAGTCGTTACGGGTAGTCAGAAGCCCGAAAGTCTGACAACCAGTCTCACCAAGGGGTATAGTAATACCCAGTAACTGGGTTGTGGAGTTCAGATAGGCAGTCGCTCCACGTAAAGTACTGGTATTCAGCTGCATCCGGTTAGACTGGAAGCCGATCCCAACATAGTTGGGAAAAGGCACCTCACGCTATTTAAGGACTAGTCTAGAAAATAAAAACCATATTGAGATTCTGACTGAGTTTCTGTTTGACTATTTATTTTAAAACCCCACAAAATAGTAATGTTTTGACAACTAAAATACTAGCTTTGAATTTATTTATAATGATCAAAAGAATTAGCATAAAAAATAGTATTATAAACTCGATTATGATTCTAAATGTTTGCTTGGTCAATCCCTAGCATCAGTGTGATGACACTGACAGTGACAGCTGACTCCACGCAAGTTTTTTACAGAATCGACCAGCTGTAGCTACAAAATATATGTATTTAAAATTGTGACTTGTAACCTGCAATGGTCTGCATTATTTTGATCTAGCGATTTGATCCTTCAAGGCCTTAGACATTTATTTCGACAGATAGACTACCATAGTTCTAATTAGGATAGTCTATCTACCCGGCAACATTCGTGCACATTATAAAACCACCATTTCTTTCCAGGATGGGCAACACTAGCAAGAAGTTGGCGGCAAAATGCACGCTCCTTACCAAAGACGAGCAAAAGTACCTCGCGGCCACCTTCCGAGCGGCTAGTAAGAATTCTGATAAGATCAGAGAGGAGGACCTCATCGTGAGTGGCAAATTAGACGCAGTGTTGCTAGAAGTGTGTTCATTTTCCTTTATTATTTTTGTTTTAGTACCCGTTTGTTTGGTGATTAGAGGGGCAGTTTTGCGTTTGCAATAATACCGCAGGTTTTGAGGTTTAAAAGCCCAAAATAACATACTTACAAAATTATTATAGTCTGTCAGTAGTGTATTGGGGCAATATTAATGACAACCCCTAATTAGCATACCTATAGCAATTCTATAAAAAAGTTGGAAATATGATCTTACTTTCAACAAAATTTCGAAATGTATTTTCGTGTGATTTTTAAAGAAAGAATTTTGTAAATGATTTTTCTCATCACCAACCAAACCTGTCCTCATTACATACAAGATTCTGTAAGTAACAAATTTTCATACAAACGTCTTTACACTGTATTTTGTATTATAATCGTAGTTCAACTTTGTTTAGATCACCAATGTACTCATACAATCCACAAATATTCACGCAAATGAGGGTAGTATTGAAAAATGGGTGTTAACTTCCAGCTTCGATTATACAGTGTGAGTCTTTATAAAGTGCACATATTAAAAAGGGTGAAAATATAAACAGTTTTATCGACGGAAAAAATGTCAAAAAAAATCTATAAAAAAATTACAATTTTTAATTTTTTTTACTCTCGTCTGGGTACCCCATGCAAACAAACTGTTACTACTTTTAAACTGAATGTCATATTAAAACAAAACAAAATTAATAATGATCTCTAATAATAGGCCAAGCTAATAAAGCCATAATTTTTTGAAAAAGAAACCTCATAAATTAATTATTCATGTTTTTTTAAAGAAAATTTACCATTTTTACCATTTAAAAAAAAAAAATTTTTTGACATTTTTTCCGACGGTAAAATTGTTTATATTTTCACCCTTTTTAATATGTGCACTTTATAAAGACTCACACTGTATAGATGGCGTTGGTGGACGGGGCTAACATGTCATCGTGTCTATTTGTTTTGTTTATAATATTTGTCCTAACAAAATTATACTAGTTTCATGTCGGGTTTTTTGCAGTAAACGCAGCGCAAGTACCTTCTGTATTTGTAGTGGACGATTTACGTCCTGTTGCCGAATACCTGGTTAAGCTACGGTCTCCTAGAAGAGCGGTGGCCGTCATATTATAACGGCCGTGTATTTGGACAGTTGTTCACCGCTCTCTTACTTAGAAAACCAAAGCTTTAATATTGCTCAATGTAAAGACAGGCTGGTTGGTAAAGTTTATTCCTTTGTCCTTATGACATTTTGACAGCTCACATTCTAAATTCTACGATTCTTTAACGTCCTTGTGGGAGTACATTGGTCGTAAGTATTTAACTAAAAATTTCATATAATCGTAACTTGTATGTAGTAACAATTTAATTATAAGTTTATAGTTCATCTTAATTTGTTTCCATTATTTATAATTTGTCTTTAATTTCGTTTATTTTTTCCCATATTAGTAGCTTTTTGACTTTTATTTGTGTATGGTGGTGGTATAATAATGTAACTAGGAATATTTTACGTTATTTTATTTTAGATTTCTTTAGTATTGCCTTATGAATGGATCTTGTCTGTTTCAAAAATCTTTTCGAGCACTTTTATTATAGTTTAGCTTATTTAATTTACTATTTTTTTATAATCTGGGAACTGCGCCCTATTTGGGTAATTATTTAAGCTGTGCACCAAGATTGACCTTCGCCAACATGTTTTTTTTAAGGTTCGTTTCTTAAATTATTCTTGTCTTTTGGCACATTTTTGACACAGTTTGTCTGCTTGTGAAGCACATAGCACAGTATATGAGTTCCGTTTGTTTTATTTCGATACATTATAAGAACGATCTCTAGAGTTACTAATTTATACTGCTAACCGAAGTTTTTATCGAATATAACCTACGAGATTACGATCTTTCATAATTAATGATTTGGTCCTGCTGCCTGAAACAGAACTTTAAGAAAAATCTTTTTTCTTTCATAATAACACTATTTATTTAGTATTTTAACTTTGCGGGACATTAAACGCTCCGAGGCGCAATAACAATAAAACTTCTATTGTGTCGCGATCAGTGTCCTTTAGCCGATTAATGGATGAGAAAACGTAGACAATACAGCCTATTTAAAAAAAAAAAAACTTGAAAGTAAGCCCGAAGCCCGAACGCAACAAAGGGTGCTTGCTCAGTTTCTCGAAGATTCACTTCTGAATTCTCCCAGACTACATGATAAATGATTTATTTTCTGTAATTATTTTTGTACAAACACATTTACATGTCAATCATATTTTTTTAAAGTAGATGAGGTCGGCGTTTCCTATCTGACTACTCTGAGAAGAAAGGCCGAAACAAACTCAGAGGTCACAGTCTCTTTTAAAGTCCAGACATAATCTTGGTCAGATCATGTGAACAGAATTCTTAATAGAAGTCTAATTCTAGAACATGTAACATATAGCGTGTTAGCGACACCGACGCGCAAACAAAATCACCATGTTACCATGTATTCTAGAAGCTTTCGTAAATATGTTCCGTCGGTTATTGAAGAACCCAAAGTGGAAGCTTAAAATGTATGGAACAACTGTTTTTTTTAATGACCTACGCAAATGTGCTATCCTCGTTTAGTCGTTTGCTCACTGCTGGGCGTCGTCGTGATGTGCACGTCTAAACTTGACTATCTCCCCCCATTTTTGACGATGTTTGGCTTGTTGTGATTGGTCGGAGACCTGTGTCTAGAGGTGTTACTGCACTTGGTCAGACCATTGTATGTGGCTACTTCCTCGGGGAATTACACAGGCTGTAAAAAGACCCATCACATTGCCGTAAACTAAGCAACATTGTACAA
Source organism: Eremobia ochroleuca (assembly GCA_949629135.1). Taxonomy (NCBI): domain Eukaryota; kingdom Metazoa; phylum Arthropoda; class Insecta; order Lepidoptera; family Noctuidae; genus Eremobia; species Eremobia ochroleuca. The sequence continues at coordinate 4,654,721 of OX451407.1, forward strand.
AAATCATTGCTAGGAAACTACTCATTTTTTGCTGTTTACGGTATGACTCAATGTAATGCACGCAAAAAAAATATGCTTATGGATTAGTGCATGCAACAGTACAGGGGTCTTGGAGGTATTTCAAGGTAAAGTAAAACATTTTAGACAATTTTTTTTTGTAATAAAACGCCAGAAAAACTTTAACCTTCAATATCCCCGTAACCAGAAAGTTCTCAGGTGTGGTCCAGCACAAAAAAAATATCACAATGACGTAATGAACAAGTGACTCTCGACTTCGCTATACGTCTTTTTACACCCGTTATCTATTACTACACTAATAATAAAGCTGAAGAGTTTGTTTGTTTGAACGCACTAATCTCTGGAAAACCAATCGGATTAACCTTTTGAACGCCAATCACTTGTATACAAGTTCGTATTACACAAGTGATTGGCGTTCAAAAGGTTAAAAAAATATATTTTGGCATTTGAAAGCCCAATTCTTGGGGAAGGCTTTTATTAACACCATGCCAGGACCCTTAGGAACCGAGCAAAAATGAAAAGGGCAGGAAGACCCCTGAGCGAAAACGAAGTAATAATTATAGTGCCGGCAGGCGGCATGTTATGCGACGCCACCCCGTTGGGGGAGCGAGAAATTTCACGCTGACGAACTCTAGAGCAGAAGCCAGTACTTTCATATGTATGCCCATAATCCTTCACAAATTTCCACGTGCTCCACATTTTCAATTGCTCAATAACCATGCACGTACAGTCGCACAGTCTAATTCCGTTGGTAAAACATTACTCGATTGTGAACGAGCTGGCGACCTGTCAAAACTGTAATTAAACACCATGGTATTGTTATAGTGATTGGTGACCGAGTGGGTTTGAGTCTTACTCGCGTCGTTATACAACTATGTTGGGAATTAGTAATTATTTGGTTTATTTTTGACTAAAAATCAATCTGTTTGACGATTGCGGCCCTCTAACTTCACGTAATTCCATACAACTTAGGTTAATTGGGCTTTAGCAAGTTTGGCTTTAGCACCCTCAAAAATCATCAAAAAGACACTCATGACGCAAAATTTGAAAGTTTTCGCGCGTCATTTATCCAAGATGGCGGCTGCGAAAACTCAAATCGACAGCGATGTCACTTTAGCGCCCACAAAAACCATGAAAACTATCTCTGATCAGAGGGAGACTAGAGGAAGTCGCATGGAGGGGGCATAAAGCTTTTTTGTTACGTGACGATTTCTACCAGTTTACTCCTACTGCCGCGTTAAAAAACTTCGTTTCAAAACCTCACTGTTGGATTTTCAACTCTCGGTGCTAAACAGAGCGTTGAAAATCTAGTGCGCGTTAACAATCACTGTACCTCTGCGCCATCTCAAATCACACCGGATGCACCAACAATATTCTGTTGCTATATACAACGTGTAACGTTAAATGCGCAAAACCTTAGACACCCCACCTGATTTTTAATTCAATTGACCTATTCCAGAGAGAAAATAAGTAATTAAAAAAATTGTAAAGGTTTTATGTGCTGTTTTAGTTTTACTGGCCATTCTGATCGTTTCTTGCGTCTGCAACGACGCTTTATCGAGGGAGGAGTCGTCACCGGGCCGCTGCGCCGCGCTGGCATTGGCTTGCTTGACCTATTAATAAATAGACACGGCAACGTTTTTAACCCGGCGGCACTCGCTACTGGGTAAAAAATACCACAGAGTACAACTACACTAGCACTGTCGATTTATAATTTTTGATCTCAATTTTACGTGATACCTAAGAAAAAAATTTTTTTGTTGATTTTTCTAAGACTATGAAGAATTTTTGTTTTTAATTTTGCGTTCTTTTTTAAGATAAGCTATAATTTGAAATAAATAATAATTCAAACTTTCAATTTTCTTTTATTTATTAGACATTAGTATTGATAAACTAAATACGCCATTAAAGTCTGTAAAGCTAACTTATTTTCCAAGATAATGTCATTTAAATCATGTGGTATTTTTTACCCGGTAGCGAGTATTCGTGCATGTAAACACCTAGCGAGTACCGCCGGGTTAATGAAGATTTTTTGAAAAATGTGACCTATATTAAAAAGTGGTTCAATTAATTCTTATCGTTATTCTGATCAAACTATTTTCAGGTTTGGCGCATTTAACGTTACACGTTGTATTATTAATTAATTTGTCTAAATGTGTCATTCTATATAATATTTTTTTTATTGTCCAGGCTTATTTTCATTTTTATTTTCCTGTCGAGACTTGTTTGGCTTGATTGCTAAATCACAAACATTTGTACGCCCTCTGGCTTAACAACGCGCACTATTATATCTTTATATAACATCATTATTGTACCTATGTTCAACAAATAAATAAATAAATATTTAATCCTATCCTACTAATATAATAAATGTGAAAGTTTGTGAAGATGTTTGGATGTTTGTTAATCACGTGTAAGCCGTTGAACCGCAGGGTAATTGCGTAACACACTATCAGTAGCAATGGGTTTCATTTTGACAGTTCAACAACATTCATTGCGTCATTTACGTTGTTGAGCAGACACATTTTTCGAACATATGGAGCAATGGATTAGCAATATGCTTCAAAATGATTCAAATTGAGAGAAATAGTTTGTTACGCAATTAGGGCGCTGATTTGGATACTTTTTATCCCGGTAATGTGTTCCCTTGGGATAGTAGTTGAAAGTTACTTTTGACGAGGGCGAAGCTTCATAATTCGTACAATTTTGTGCAATGTTCCGATTCTATCCAGCCAGCTGGGTAGTGCCAACAACTTATCAGCCAGACTTACAAACAAACCGTCTCGATTTATAGCTGGAATAGTGCGAAACAATAATTTAGCTGTTTATACAATTTAAGGATTATTTGGGATTTAAGTGCATTTCCGTAGTTACCTAACATTATTCACCAATGATTTAATTTCACAGCTTTCAACCTAAAAACCTTACAAAAAAGGACTACTAACCCGCACTGGGCCCGCGTGGTAGATTACAGCCCACTCCCTCTCCGTCTGTACCTAAGTACATAGATATCAACTCGAGCAATATGTGTGAGTCACTAAATTGAGGAAAACGACCGGTCGATTCTGTAAAATTCCCACCGTGAAATCATAAGTGAAGTGAGCGTGAAGTTAGCAGCTAATAGTGTTAATCCCAAGCATTAGGGAATGACGCCTAAGTTCTCACGGTAAGATTTTTGCAGAATAGCACTACTGCCGGTCGATTCTGTAAAAATCTCACCGTGAAATCATAAGTGAAGTGAGCGTGAAGTTAGCAGCTAATAGTGTTAATCCCAAGCATTAGGGAATGACACCTAAGTTCTCACGGTAAGATTTTTGCAGAATAGCACTACTGCCGGTCGATTCTGTAAAAATCTCACCGTGAAATCATAAGTGAAGTGAGCTTGAAGTGAGCAGTGTCAATAGTGTTAATCCCTAATGACAGCTCACTTCACCCAAGTTTTCACGGTGAGATGGTTACAGAATCGCACGGCTGGACGTTGTATTTGGTAATAGTATTTACCTACTTTTCAAATAATTGATTAGTGCTTCAGAAAGGGTTATTAACAGACTATGATTATGCACATAATCAACCGTGCGGATTGTCATCATCCCCTACGCCCAGTCGACCACATGTCGGTGGTATCACTTTGAGTTTGAGCTGGCTTAGCGTAGTCAGGAGTTTAAAAAAATAAGAGGTTATAGATAGTGCCATCCACGAAGACGCGCCCCACTCTCTTTCTAATCTTTATTTATTTATTTTATTATTTATGTACACACAGTAAAAAACATATGGATATGACATAGTAATAATTTGAGTACAAAGGTACTGGTCTGGTCTGATCTTTAGTGGTTCTCGCTAAATTAATTCCGCACGTGATTTAGATGAGTTGAGGTGAGTTGGGTTTGAGGGGCCCGTGGCTAAATAATAACAGCCGCACAGGTCGATCGATCAGGTTAAGCTACGCTTGCCGCGGTTGGTCGGTGGATGGGTGACCATCTTTACATACCGAGACAAACGATGCCGATCATTATTCTTTAGTCAAATTAAATATAAATACCTCGTGCCGGCACTACATACAATGTTTTTGCTATTTACTCTTTTTCAGTAAAATACATTTGGCTCAAAAACTAGAACATTCAGCATTCTAAGAACATTTCGCATAATAGTAAGAAACATTAAATATTTTGTAATATTTACAGTAACGCCGCACGTTTTGATTTATTCCACATTCCAAGTTTACGTTACATTTTATCGATATTTTGAGTTGCGGCTCAAGAGTTTACTGCTATGTTTTAGATTTATTTATTTTATTGTCAAGAAATAAAGTTCTTAGGAAAAAAAACAAGTCCGTTTTTAAAAGAAATAACTCGGGAGATATCGTGGAGCGGTTGGAAATAAATTCCTGTCGCTGTATGTAATGAATAACAGTCACAATGAAATAAATTAACAACATTTGAGAGTAACTAGATGAAAAAAAAAAAACGTAAACAATGTAAGTACAGTGTTTACGCTTTTTTTTTTCTCATCTAGTTTTGTGTTCTGTTTTGCTATTTTATTTTAAAACCCCACAAAATGGTAATGTTTTGACAACTAAAATACTAGCTTTGAAATTATATAAAATTAGCATAAAACATATGATTAAAATCTCGATTATGATTGTAAATGTACGTTTGGTTGACACTGACGACAGCTCACTCCACGCAAGTTTTCACGGTGAGATTTTTACAGAATCGACCGGCAGGACCAAAAATGAAGTCTCTGTGGCACTTTTCTCATAGCCACGGACTATTATTAGTACACACCATAGGGTTCTTCATAACAAAATTATCATGGAATATGGTTGATCCATCTAAAGCAATCCTAACTAATACAAATGAGAAAGTACTTAAGCTTGTTTGTTTGTTTTTTACGCTTTTACGCTAAAACGGATGAACGGATTTGAATGAAATTTGGCACGTGCGTAGACCATGACCTGGAGAAGGACATAGGCTACTTTTCATCCTGGATCGTAGACGAAGTTTCAGGCAACAGCTGGTATTAAATAATAAGAACCATTTACATGCCCTATTATACAGCGTGTAACGGAAGGGGGGTATCAACCCTGAAGGAGGTGAATGTGCTCATGAAACTCAACAACTTTCCCCAAAGAACATAGGTCGAAATGTGAAAAAAAGATTTGGCCCTCCCTTACAAAACTGATGACCAGCTGATTGATTTACTATGGGAGGGCCAAATTTTTTTTTCATATTTCGACCTATGTTCTATGGGGAAAGTTGTTGAGTTTCATGAGCACATTCACCTCCTTCAGAGTTGATACCCCCTTTCCGTTACACGCTGACGCTGTATACAACGTGTAACGTTAAATGCGCAAAATCACAGACACCCCAACTGATTTTTAATTCAATTGACCTATTTCACAGAGAAAATAAGTCATTAAAAAAATTGTAAAGATTTTATGTGCTGTTTTAGTTTTACTGGCCGTTCTGATCGTTTCTTGCATCTGCGACGACGCTTTGTCGAGGGAGGAGTCGTCACCGGGCCGCTGCGCCGCGCTGACATTGGGTTGCTTGACCTATTAATAAATAGACACGGCAACGTTTTTAATGAAGATTTTTTGAAAAATGTGACCTATATTAAAAAGTGGTTCAATTAATTCTGCTCGTTATTCTGATAAAACTATTTTCAGGTTTTGCGCATTTAACGTCACACGTTGTATATATTACAATTGTTACTACATTCTTTTGGAAAACCGGGCAGTGGCTGGAATTCCTCCAAAAAACTTCCTGGTTATCCTTCTAATACTGAAAACAATCTCCCTTGCAAAACAGGCATAACTTGATATTTTTACCATCAACATTCATAATCTACACACGTGTTCTGCTGTGTTTATGGTTCTCGCCATTAGCCGGCAAACGTTCAAGAAATGATTTACACCTCACTAAACCGATGTTTACGTGTAAACTGTTAGAAATAGAAAATGTAGTGTTCCTGTTAAATGGTTTGTGAAATGCGACCTATAGTCTGTTCCAAAATTATCTATTTACAATGTAAACAAATGAATCTTCTACTACATTACGAACGTACCTGTGGATGCCAATGTGTGGCGCCACTTGCAAATTTGCAAAGTGTTATTGAGTTTTTCCATTAGGAACTTCTTAGTAACAGCCCGGAGTTTGGAAGTCGTCGGTGTGATACCCCCGTACCTCGGAAAGCACGTTAAGCCGTTGGTCCTGCGCCTGATCACTCCGGTCGTGTCGTATTGCCGTCCCATCGGACTATGAGAGTGACTGAGTGAGGGAAGAGGGATTGCCCCTGTGTCTGCGCGCACACTTGTGCACTATAATATCTCCCGCGCCGAAGGCTAGTCTCCGTTGAGATTGGCCGCCGTGGCCGAAATGCGGTCTGAAAGACTTTAATTGGGTAACGCACTTACAATCACAATCCGAGTGATTTTGAAGGATATTGCTGTATATTTTCGAAAAGTTGGTCTGCTCGACAGCGTAAATAACGCAATGAATGTGGTTGAACTGTCAAAATGACAGCCATTGCTACTGCAAGTCACCCCACCGATCTGTAAACAAAGTGGACTGATAGAATTATCTGGAAAACAAGGAATTCATTTTTATTAATAGCACTATTTTCTGGCATCGATCAACAAAGAACTTGATCATAAAAAAAGTTATTCATGATAAAAGTGTTTTTAGGTGAAATTATTAACCGTGTGATAGGTATTACGGTAAGGGAAGTTATTTGTTAAGCAGATTGATGCAGTCAGTACCTACTGTTTTGCCGTATTTTAACAATTCCAAACGACTGTAATTTAAAGCCGATATCAGCCGCTTCACTCAAGTGAAGCTTCATTTTTGTTTCATTCCATGTTCACACGACAACGCCAAAATTTTAATTATAGGAATGGACCTTTCATTTCATCTGCTTCTTTAATTTTCTTTGATCATTCGGTAGGCGAGCGAGTGAATGAAGTCGAATGCCGAAATCCAACATCTTTGGATCGGTTCACTAATGAATCTTTTTTTTTTTTTAAACTTTTGATTGATTCTTTGTTTAGACGTTTCACTTCGAGTCAAAGATGAAATGGGAAAATGAACAAAAAATACTACCAGTTATATGTTATATTGATGATGTTATATTTGCTGTTTTATTATTTTCTTTACATTTACCCTTATTTAGTTCAAGCGTGTTCCGGCGAACTAAGACATCGGCAAATCTTGGTATCGGCCAACCATTCATTCTATGTAGCGTTATTCGGCGAAACGTGCTGTCGCTAAATAATGGTATCGTCTAATAGTTTTTTCGTATTACCGTTCGTCGGTGAACCATGCTTTCTGTAGACAGTTATATCGTTCAAGGGTAATTCGATATACCGTACGGGACTCATCATTTTCCCTGACCTTACAACGGTTGGTAGCTCTAATATTCTAGTGCTACCAATAACACAAATAAATTTTTATTGATATTACAGTCTCCCACTGTGTCTATTAACTAATTACATTAACAGAGACAGCGTTGTAGGGCGTCAATAAAAAGGCGGCATCCGATCTATATCTGTTGGCAATCAGCTAATGCTGTCTAGGATTTATTAACCGACTTCAAAAAAAAGGAGGAGATACTCAATTCGGTTGATTTTTTTTTTTTTATGTTTGTTTCCTCAGAACTCCGTTATTTATAAGCCGATTTGCATAATTATTTTTTAATGGATAAGGTATGCCTCAGGGATGGTCCCATGTCAGTTTACTTAACTTTGCTTTGGTAGTTTTTGAGTTAGCATCAATAATACGTTTTTTTTTCTACTTAGTTTATATTGATGATGTTTTAATAACTTCCTGTCATTGATATTTACGTATCAAGTAGTGTTATATGAATTTATGTGGGCCAGGTACCTACTACAACTGCCAAAAAAAACACTAAAAAGTGAAAAATAACTTTAATTTCGGAAATCGGTGTCAAAAAACTAACGACATCGACTATCGAAATTAAAGTTATTTTTCACAACGTAGTTTTTTTGGAAGTCGTTTGTTTTTTCTTTTCTTCGTAGTTGATTTGTTCTTGAGTTTGAATAGACTAGGTCGTGTAAAATTGGTGTTTTGAGAAATGGCGTAGAGTCGTGCGGCGTTATGCTGAGCGATGGCTGTTTTGTGTGGATGTAACGCATATTTTAACTATTTACCCCAACTTGTTCTGTTTTGTGTGTTGTGTTCTTTTTCTGTCATGTTTGCAGCAAATAAATGTATTTTCTTTCATTCTTAAATGTTATGTCAAAAGGAGTTGTAACGTCTACATTGTATATTGCTGCGTTTGGCTAACATAATAGTTGCCTGGAAGAGATCGCAGAAAGGGATAAGTCCACCCTTTGTAGTGTTAGATGTACTTTTTATATTTTGTATTATTTTGGTGTACAATATAGTATACTTCCTCTTGAAATTGCATCATATGTCCCTCATTATCTCTTAGCCTGTTTACTATTTCACAAGGATATCCAATAATTACATCAGACACAAATTAACTTTGCCCCTCATTAAAAACTAATTAATACTTCACAATATTTACTCCAAAATTACTTTCTAGTTCGTTCCACTTGTTTGTAATACACTATACAACGTGTAACGTTAAATGCGCAAACCCTCAGACACCCCAACTGATTTTTAATTCAATTGACCTATTTCATAGAGAAAAAAAAATCATTAAAACAATTGTAAAGGTTTTATGTCCTGTTTTAGTTTTACTGGCAATTCTGATCGTTTCTTGCGTCTGCGACGACGCTCTATCGAGGGAGGAGTCGTCACCGGGCCGCTGCGCCGCGCTGACATTATTATTTACTATCTAAGCTCATAAAGAACTTAGCTTATCTTTGAACAGTGATTTAAATGTTTCCATCCCACTTTTCCAGGCTTTGGAAAAAACTTTCGCTAACATTCTCACCATTTCACAATATTGAATGTTTGTGTACAGACGCCAGCACACCAAGCTACTACAATTGTCAAATTTCTTTAATAGATTTTCAACTTTATCTCTGAATGATAAGGTTCAAAGTTGATTGGGAAAAAATTACAGTTTCGGGTAGCTTGATGTGCTGGCGTCTGTACAAAAACGCCATAGTCGCGAAATTCGGCGCGCACGCGCCGCCGGGGTAACGGAATAAAACAATTACACCTGTGACGCATGTGCCGGCGCCGGTCAGACTGAAGTAAACATTGCCAATGTCACGTATTTCGCACGACCCGCCTCCGTGCAGATCGTCGTTTCTCTTTGTAACCCTTAGGTTACGTTTAAGTTAAAAAAAGATAGGTAGCATTATTGTTTACGTCAAATTGTCTTATTCATGGTACTGCATGGAAGATTCGTATTTGCATTGAAATAAAAGCTATTATTACTGCGTATGAGAAAATTTAAATTGTCGACAACAATTTGTGTTTGTGTACCTATTTTGGTGGGTTTGAGCATGTGATGGCTTGACCTATTAATAAATACACACGGCAATGTTTTTAAAGATGATTTTTTGGAAAATGTGACTTATATTAAAAAGTGGTTCAATTGATTCTGCTCGTTATTCTGATCAAACTATTTTCAGGTTTTGCGTATTTAACGTTACACGTTGTATAAGGCCGGCCTGCGAGCCAACACATGGAGAGAATCCACAGATCCAACGCAAGGGAATAAGCACTCTCAAGCGTGAAAACTAGTTAGCCTAGATCTTAGTATACAAATAGTTGTTCACAATAAAGTGATTTATCTTCAAATCATCTATTATTGAAGAAGTCGGGGACCTCGTTGGACATCAAAAACCTTCTTTAGAACACTACCTTGAACTACTCAAGATTGGAGCCTGTTGGTCCTGCTATGACTACAAACGCTAGAAGTGGATTCCCCGGGTTCGGACCAACCCTATAAGGTGCCCTGGTGACAGCGAGCCTAACAAGACGCCCTTGGATTTCCTGTAAGTTGGAGTGTCCAGCAGGATTGTCTTCGGGGATTCGACAATATAAATAAACAAATAGTTATTGCAGGCACCTAAAATAATAACATAGGTAGGCCTGAAGTTTTCCCAACAGAGGGACATGTCCTCTTCTCATGTCGAGAGTAACGAGGATTGATCACATAATATATTCCCGAATGGTCTGGCAGAGGGGTAGGTGTAGTAAGTTCACATACATTTCGTTAGTTATTATTATTATTTGGAGCAGCTAATTAGTCAATGCGTTATGTCCATGTAATTACGGGAAATTCTATTGGAACTTGACACTAACCGCGCTCAAATCCAGACTGAAAATCTACTGACATTTTTTTTTAGGAAGCCTATGACGAAGTACTTGATTCGATTGGTGATCGAAGACAATACTCTGAAACCATTTCAGACACCAATCTACATTGTCTTCACGTGATCAGACCAAGATTGTCTGGACTTTAAAAGAGACTGTGACCTCTGAGTTTGTTTCGGGCTTTCTTCTCAGAGCAGTCAGATAGGAAACGCCGACCTCATCTAGTTTAAAAAAAAATGTGATTGACATGTAAAAGTGTTTGTACAAACCTACTTACAGAAAATAAATCATTTATCATTTGAAAATACGGGCTTTTCACCAACAAGACAGTCACTCCATATTTCTCGTCAAATTATTTGCTAAGTGAGCCGCACCTTACTAATCGCCTAAACACATCGTGATCGGTGCGATAAATCTGGACAGCCAGACGCTGATCGAATGCACACCGCCAGTTGCCACCGATGAACGTCACAGTGTTTATACGCCGGACAATATGAAGAAATCTTGTAGGTGTTTGTGGAGCTAGGAAGTTAGCGGGTTGGGCAGCAGGGCGATTATGAGAGTATAGTGTCTTAATAGCGATTAATTCGTGCGGAAACGAAATAAGTCTTTGACTGGCGATCTGGAGACTTGACATTATACCAAAATTCAAATTCCTACGTTATATCGAGAAAAACCTCTGTATCAGACGGACAAATCCCGTATTTTCTTTAAGGTCGGAACCCTAAAAAGTAAAGCAAATCTAAATAGATGCATTTGCAGTGAAGCTTTATGTGAGGACATGCTAGTGATTTTCAAAATTGTTTTGTTTTCGTAAAGCTAAATCTAACTCGGATTTTTTAAATAACTCTGCTAACAAATGACTATATGGAACGCATTGCCGGAGATGGTTCAATTATCAATTTAAGTACTGCGGAGACGTCATAGTCATAATTTCTACTCTCACCAAATTTTGCACCTAATAAACCAAGCATGATGTTAAGTGTTAAACCAAACATAATTGAAATACTACGTTACCGTCTAACCGATCGGTCGCGGTTTTCGTGGTCCTAAATGTAAACAATGGCCAGTATAACCATAGACTGTGCTTGAAAAATAACATGCACAGACCATAAATATCGGATGCCGACCTTAAATATTGTGAGAAAAATATAATGAGAATCTATGGACGCCTGATTGATCGGTTTATTTTCGCGAACGGTTTAGGAATTTTTGGACATTAGGTAGGTTCTGGGTTTCTATTTTCGGCGCTGAAGGGGGAAAGGAGAGGCCCACTGTAGAATCCTGTAGGTTCCGTATTTAAGTTGATTATATTACTACACTGGCTCAATAATCCGATCCAGCCTGTCCCTTGCTGGCCTCTATCAGCGACGCCCTAAGCCGAGGGCCATACCCCACAGGGGGTGACCGTGCCGTGACCGTATGCATGTGAAAAGGCCCTTTGCGTGTAGCCGCTTAGTTTTTAAAAGTTTTATAAGCCCCGGCTGGAAGCCTTAATTTATTGAGGCACCCACAGGCAAGTCCGGCTAAGCAGACGACAACCTCCTAGGTTGAACTGCGAGATGTCATAATAAAAAAATAAAAAAAAAACTGACTACCGTAAAACGGGGTGAATAGATAGGTAACGACTAGAACTTTGGTAACGATTTTCGTAACGTTGCAGAATTGATACCCATTTTTTAAAGCATGTATTTACTGAGTCTTAGACCAAACTATTGAAATATATTTGATTCTATTCGGATATGTTTGTAGTTAATAAAAAAAGACACAAAATATACGTGATTTCTAATTACCACCCATCAGGGGACAATAAACACACCTGAGGGGTGATTAGATAAATTTCGTAGGGCTGCCTCATTGTAGTTTCCCTAAATATTTTTTTAGGATAAAGGCAAACAAACTCGTAAAATCTTTAATTATTAGTTTAAAGTAAAATTATAATTTCAAATAGAAATCATCAATGATAAAAATGAATAAAAATGTAATAAATTTATAGTGTATCACGAAAAGAAAACTAAAAAAAATGCACTTGACTTTAAAATAATAAACTTTATATTAAATCAATCAGGAATTATAATCAATATCATTCAAAATCAACAATTATCACTACATAGTATAAAACAAAGTCGCTTCCTGTCTGTCTGTCCCTATATATGCTTAGATCTTTAAAACTACGCAACGGATTTGGATGCGGTTTTTTTTAATAGATAGAGTGATTCAAGATGAAGGTTTATATGTATAATGCATGCATAATATAGTAGAGAAACACTGATAATTTTAGAGGTTCCTAATGTGATGTCGTAAATAAACACATTTTTTTGCGCTTACATTGTAAACGCTGGCTGAACCCGTCGAGATAGATCAAAATAATGTACTACAGTATTGTACACCTTAAAAAGGTCTACAAAACAGTCCGCGGTGGTATATGTCTATCTCTTAGGGATAACCCACAATAACCATTTTTTATCCTATACTTTTTACGAGAAATAGTGGCTTTAAAATTATCAGTTTCTCCATTGCACCCGTGCGAAGCCGGGGCGGGTCGCTAGTTCATAATAATTACTAACGTCAACATATCCTAAACATGAACTTCAAACTCGAATTTAAACAAGATAATGCACTTTGCCTCTAATGTTCTTCCATATTAAAATTATAATTAAATGTTAATTAAAATTAAAAAAGATAAATAATCAACTATCAAAATTAGTAATTATTAAAAATGAACATAGCAACATCATCTAAACAAACTTAAACATCAAACTCAAAAATAAAACTAAAAATTGCACTGGACTTAAAATAACATTTTTATAACAAATCAGTTGTTTCATTAATATAATCAAAATATAAAAAATAATCAGTTGTTTATGAAAAAACTGTTACCATCCTTTATAAAATAATTAAAAATTGTCATCGGTCAAATCCCTTAAAATATCTGCATCATTTTTGTAATAATTTCGGGCTTATAGTTTCGAGGCATTATTGTACCTGAGAAAAAAAACAATGTAAATATTAACAAAAATAAATTAAATACCTTATTAGTTTATATTTTTCATTTAAGAATGAATTAAATTATAAAATATTGAATGGATTAAAAAATAATCAAGAAAATTAACAACGGTTTAAGTAACTAAAAGTGAAATTTGAACTGTGGATAACCAATACAAACTTTGTGGCAGCCCTGATATATTCATGGCTAATCACCCCTCTTTCGTAACTAATCACCCCTTTGCTGTGTCTATTAACCATATTTGCGTACCTATTAACCCCTCAGGCGTGTCGATTCACCCCTTTCGTGTATCTAATCACCCCAAAAAATTCAAGAAAACAAGGCTTACGAAATAAGAACAATTTAATATAATAATGCATATTCTAACCTTAATTATTATAGCACAATATATTTATAACTGCACTCACCGTAACTTGAAGATAATTTTTAACTATTATGACCAAAATTCACCGAAATACGGAGGTTCAAACTCGCTCGTACTTAACGACTTGTTTTGTTGTCAACTTTGACATTAAGTTTTGACGTTTTTAGCGATGTTGCCACAAATAAAAAGTTGCCAGACTAAGAAAAATTACACCAACAAATTATTAAAGTTGCGGGTTTTTTACTGGGTATAACGAGTTTGCCATAAAAAACGTTAGAAATTATCCCAAGATTTTTCTCTATTCCCCCCGTCAGTTCTATTCACCCCGTTTTACGGTACCACACCAAGCCTCTTGCACGAGAGGCTTGGTGTGGCCACCTTTTCCTGCAATTCGTGGTGACTGACAGATGACATTAGTGGCAGCAACTACTTGTTTGAGTGAGACATTAAAATAATTTTGATGAATAACATCCTTTTAGCAGATTGAAAAGCAAGAGAAAAACTATTAAATTATATTTGTCTGGCAAGCCTCTATAAAAAGCACATAAAGTTTTACATTAAAGCATGCCTGACTCGCCGATATTCTTTTATGATTGAATTATAAATGTATACGCCATCTATATCATAGTCTCAGACAATAACGTGGTACTTAGTGCTCTATCTATTCAACCGAACGATCATTTGATATTGCGACTGTACAGGTTTACATGTTAGATTCACGAGTTCAGTAGTAGCTTTCATTCCTAGATCTTTGACAGTGGTTACGGATAGTTAGAAGCCCGAAATTCTGACAACCAGTCCTTACCAAGGGGTATCGTGTTAACCAGTAATTGCAGGAAAAAGCAGCTTTCAAACTTAATTATTTATGTTGCGAAGGTGAATGCTCGAATACATTTCAATCATGCTGGAGCAGTAAAACGTACATATATATTGTTGCTTCACTGAAATAGCTTTTGTTAATTAGAAGTTTCGGTATGCGAGATCATGATAATTTTTGAATAAATATTTTATTATTATTATTATTATGAGGAAAATTTAGGTATGTACAGACGACAGCACATCAAGCTACCTACTACAATCTGTCTAATTTCTTTAATAGATTTTCAACTTTATCCCTAGAGCATAAGGTACAAAGTTGATTTTGAAAATTTGACAGTTGTGGGTAGCTTGATGTGCTGGCGTCTGTACCAAGTTCAAACATCTTTGGCCCAAAATTCAGCTGCGTGAACTCCGCTCACTGAACGCGGTCATAAGATCATCAAGTGCACAGGTGACGAGGCATGCGGCGCAGGATGGAAGTTACCACTTAAATTCACGTTGTGGAATGCAAATATATATTCAGTAGATATTGTTAATCGCCGCCAGGTGCCTTTTAGCAGCCAACATTTTATCGTTGAATCGTGTAAACTTAAAAGTGAATCATTCAATGTCGTCCATTTCTGCACCTTTCGCTCAATTTCTTTGAACCAAGAAATATTGGCCCAACAGACAATAAAGTTTTAAACATTTACTGCATCAATGGACTATTTCAAGAATTTGTTTATTTTCAATAAAACCTGGGTTTTGGCGGAGCGTTATAAAGTCACTCCCAAAAGAATTTCTCGGTCAGTTTCGTTTTAAAACATCGCGATTGGTGTAAAAGATGAAATAAAAAATAAAACAAATTGACCATGGAGCTCGTGGCTAAATAGGTACCGATCTACGAATGACAGCCGCGACCATCAGCTTAACGTGTTTTCCGAGGCACGAAGGGTCTTGACGTGCCTATAACTACCATGACAACCTATTTCTGCCGTGCGATTCTGTAACTATCTCACCGTGAAAGCTTGGGTGAAGTGAGCGTGGAGTGAGCTGTCATTCGCTAGGGATTCCACGGTGAGATTTTTAGACAGAATCTACCGGCTGATCATCTTGCATAATATTGTTAATACCCACTGCTGCGTCATAGCCTATTATTTTGGACCGTAGGTAGGTACAGCCCAAATGTTTCGTAGCCCTGTTTGTAAACCTTTACGATCATCGCGATGGATGGCGTTGCTAATAGAATAACAAACAGTCCGTAGTAATGGGAGTGGATTGCGCAGGCGTGGTGAATGGCTTCAGCTGTGGAGCGTGGCCTTAAGGGATCCTATAGCTGATTAGATTAACTTTGAGCTTTTTAGATGCAACCATTAATAAGATCTGAAATCCGATTAACCGCTCGAAATTATAAATGCACAAGCCGTGCGCCCGATGCGATTTCCCATCGGAAGAAATGTCGAACTTCCATACATACTTTTATCCCCTATTTAAAGGGGTTAAATAGGGTATGGAAGCTCGCCATTTAAGGGTATTTTCAAAGATCTGTAGCGGTATTTATAAACGCCACATGCATACTAAGCATATACTAAGGGAATTTTCAACTTTATTGCTAAAGCATTAGGTTCAATGTTGATTGGGAAAATTTGACAGTTTCGGGTAGCTTGTGCTGGCGTCTGTACCGACATCTTTGCGATCGACGTTTGTCAAAACCAATGATCGCGTCAAGATAGTGTGGTTGTTTTATCATCCTAAAAAAAGTCATAGACATATATTTAAAAAAAAAAAAACCTAGTCCGTAATCATTAAGACTGCCAATGATTTTTACAAATATACTAATTTATATGGCTTGATATTTTATTCGAAGAGACACGATGTCACGTAATTAATGAGTTCGCATTCACAAGCGTTTGAGTTCCCAACCTTTTTTATTAAAACTTTATGCACAATTAAAAAAAAAAAACAGTACAAAGGCGGACTTCTTACCAGTAAACCTTAGGGTGATGCAGAGACAAAACATGGCAGGTGCAACATAAAAGATGTATAGCTCGAAAATTATGATAAAATACAAGAATAAATACGAATACACAAATAACTATTAACCCCTTATTTCCAATGTCCCTACCGAAACGATTTTTTAAGCAATTTCTTTTATATTTTCAGAAGTTTTGGGGTCCTCAAATAGACCCCCGGTTAGCTCAGTACCTAACTAATTTCCTGTTCGGCTTCGGGACGCACAAGAATCCATCTTGTGACTTCAACAGATTCGCAGAGTTGTACGTTTTTAATGTAAGAGGTGAGTCTCATTTTTCCTTAGATTATAAGTACAGCCTGGCAAGTACAGACGCCAGCACATCAAGCTACCCGAAACTGTTAAGTTTTAGTTTTACTGGCCATTCTAATCGTTTCTTGCGTCTCTATCGAGGGAGGAGTCGGGCCGCTGCGCCGCGCTGACATTATTATTTACTATCTACGCTCATAAAGAACTCAGGTTTTCTTTGAACAGTGATTTAAATGTTTTCATCACACTTTTCAAGGCTTTGAAAAAAGCTTTCGCCAACATTCTCACTATTTCACAATATTGAATTTTTGGTAAATATCTCGGAAACGTGACAACACTTTACGGGGTTCGATTTATTTAAGTTTCATGCGCGGCCGCAATTTTGAAAAAAAAAAAAACCGTGTGACACTAGGTATGCCACCGACATTAATAATAATAATAATAATAATAAACATTTATTGCAGAATCAAGTTCCATAGTTTGTTAGTACCAGTATAAAATGCCTTATGTCTAGTGTTAGTAAATAAACTTAAACTAACGGGTAATTATATAAATTAATAACTAAGTACACCCACTAGGACTCTCTCATCCCAATCTACTTCACCGCATGGAGTCGTATCCAGCGTCCCAGAATCGGAGAGTCCCAGCGGTCTGCCAAAGTCCCCAGGATAGTGTTGGGGCTGGCGCGAAACCGATATAATAACGATGCGCATCTCTTACGCATGACGCTTGAAAAGCTGTCAACATTTGCGTCGGCAAACATACCGGACGCGCTGCAAAAACGCGGCAGCCCCAACAACACCCGGAAAGCGTTGTTGTATTGGATACGCAGGTCGCTATATGCCTTCTGCGTGAAGTTCACCCACAGGCTGCACGTGTAAAACGATTGGCAGAAGGCTTTAAAAAGCGTTACTTTAACTCGTGCAGTACAACGGGCGAACCTACGGGCCAACATACAGCATCGGACAGCCAGCGACCTGCGCTCCCTTTCCACATCTAAATTATCCTTAAGGTCTTCACTCACCCAGTGGCCCAAGTACTTAAATTTAGTAACTCTTTTTAATGGTATGCCGTCCAGTGTGATAAGTGGTACTTTAGAGTAGCTTTTATTACCAGCTTTGAAAACCATCAGTACATTAAAACCCCATCCTACGCTAGGTGGTCTAGAATCATCTGCTGAATTCATGGTTCAGTTTGTGCGTCGATGGTCCCTGCCAGTCTGTATGTAGACGTAAAATGATATGAAAAACTTCCCCATATGTCGGGCGGTGTAAAGCACACTTGTAATAGTCCTCCTTCTCTTTCAGGCACTTCTGATGAGCGGATGATGGTACTGTACAACAGTCTTGGCATGGACTACAACGATTCCGTCGAACTACCCTACCAGCTGCTAAGAGAGGTATGTCAAGATGACACGCCATACTATTCTGTAAAAATCTCACCGTGAAAACTTTGGTGCAGTGAGCTTGAAGTGAGCTGTCAATAGTCACGAAAACTTATGTGTGTGACTAGATTAAGTAAGAGAAAGATTAAAATAAAGCGGAGCTATCGTTGCAAAGTGTGTAGTCCAAAGCAGACAGGAGACTGACAAAATACAAAATTGATTTTGACACTTAGAACGTCGCGTTCGTCAACATGACAGAAGGTTGCGTACAATTAGTGTCAATCCTTAGCATCAGGTGTAATGACAGCTCACTTCAACTAAGTTTCCACGGTCATTCACGGTCAGGTTTCCACGGTAATGGTCTCACCATTACAGCATAGACCAGCTGAACTATGATTTTATAAATGGTTGCCAAATTTTTACTTTGCCTTGTTTTATCATAATCATTTTGAAAGACGCTGCTGCTGGACATATGCCCAAGCATAGCCGCTTCCACCAACCGTTCTGTCCGTCGGCTGGATGCGAGATGCACAGCCAATGGATTCCTACTTGTGGGAGGCCTTCCAACGCTACGTCTTCCAGTCGTTTGCCTTGTTTCATTGAAACAAAAATGTAACTGTTGATTTTCATCTCGTACCAACTGTCCCCATTCAATAACCGCCTGGCACAGAGCACGGAGACACCTCGGAGGCCATTGTTACAGGCGGCATTGTCAACACTTTCCATACAAACCAAGCGTATCAGTGGGGGTCACAATTTTCCTCGCTCAACGAATTTTTATTTTGTATTTGTTCTGTATGGTTTTGACTAACGGGCCGTGACAGGAGTCGGCGTGCGGCTATCCCTAGAGGCTGCCGGAGAGGTACCTTAACCTGTGTTGCTACAAGAAAGAAAGTCTTAAGGTGAACGCACACTTATCCGAGCCGAACGCCTCGAACGAATCGAAGTCAAGGAGGCCTCGCACACATATCCGCACCGAAAGAATCGACCGCGCCGAAGACAAAACAATGAAGAAGTAGTTCTCGCGCGTTGCTCTGACGTACTCAACTGATAGAATGCGAGCGCAGCGGTCGAGTCAACCGCATAAACCGCGCCGAATCTGATGACGTCATCCGAATTTTCTAGGAATTCTGGGGTTCTTCCAGATTCGGACGATTCGACGCGGTCAAGTGAGCGAGGTTTCATAAGATTTCATACAAGGAATTCTAAAATTCGTTTCGTTCGATGCGTCCGACGCGTTCGGCTCGGATAAGTGTGCGTTCACATTTAGGAAACTGCCCTTAACATTTTGAGAGATTTTGATCTGTGTTCACAGATTATGCAAGAAAATGTGCAGTTTTTATAATCTTACCATTTCTAAGTTGGCACTAAAGATATTCCACCGTTGTCCACAGTACTGCGAAAGTATAGCCTCAACATACATAAAGATGCTAAAAGCCTCACAATCTCCACGCGCTAAGACCTGGATCGACAAGGGTTTCAAAGGCAGAGCTTCTCACGTCCAGGCACTCGGCGAAGCCCTAGCGGCCAGTGTGGAGGGTGACACTGATGGCACTATCAACGCGTGCACTGCCTCTCAGCTTAATAAATGGTGAGTAGGACGAAGGGGCGACTCCTTTACTCTGCCCAAGGATGTGCTCCAACGGGTTGTGCACAAGAGCGGTTCTGAAGCTGGTATCCTAATAGGACCAAGGGGTGGTTTTGCTGAGGTGAGAATACCACACTCTTCAGTATTCTATAAGAATGTTATGTATTTATAGCTTTCCAAAGAAAAGTATGTACAGACGCCAGCACATCAAGCTACTACAATCTGTCAGATTTCTGTAGTAGATTTTCAACTTTATCGCTAGAGCATAAGGTTCAAAGTTGATTAGGAAAATCTGTCAGTTTCGGGTAGCTTGATGTGCTGGCGTCTGTACTACCTACGGGAATCATCGTCTTCGGAGATACAAACGCGCGATAATGAAAAAGACAATGCTTCCATGGTAGTAACAGTTGATTTTAACACACTTATACGGTTTCGCGTTTTCGTTTTATGAACATATTTTGATTTCATTAAACGTTATTATTTATTTATAATATTCTAAAACAGCATCTTGGAGCAACATGTAAGTACGAGTATGTAAGATCTGTAGCGCAGGGGTCATTTGCCGGGATCACGGATCATAACATCGCATCGATGAAATTAAAACGAATAACGTGCAAAGAGTAGGTGAATTGAAGGAAAGAGAGAGAGAGAGAGCCATATTTTGGCGAGCGGCGGATGCGTTAGTTTTTTAAATTACGAATTATTTTATGTTGTTATAATTTTTATGATTACTGGCCACTAGCCCTTCCCGTGTGTTAAACTAATGTCGCCATTGTAGCGGCGCGTTGTGTATTAGTAGAACTGTTACAATCATGGAAGCAATTGCCTATTTTATATTACTATATTTACAAAATTATATCGTGAGGCTCCTCAAGTTCTGAGTTGAGCTGCACCATTTTTGACAAATGCATGCACTGACTGGACAGGTCCGCTCAATCTGTGTGGTTCTTTACTAAAAAGACCATTTCAGACACCAATCTACATGGTCTTCACATGATCTGACCAAGATTATGTCTGGACTTTAAAAGAGACTGTGACCTAGTTTGTTTCGGCCTTTCTTCTCAGAGTAGTCAGATAGGAAACGCTGACTTCATCTAGTTTTAAAAAAATATGATTGACACGTAAAAGTGTTTATACAGACGCCAGCACATCAAGCTACCCGAAACTGTCAGATTTTCCCAATCAACTTTGAACTTTATGCTTTAGCGCTAAAGTTGAAAATCTATTAAAGAAATCTGACAGATTGTAGTAGCTTGATGTGCTGGCGTCTGTACAAAGCTACTTACAGAAAATAAATCATTTATCATTTATCATTATCATTTATAGATTAACAACTCTATGCAATTCCAAAAAAACTTTTAAGAGTGACAAATGATGATCTGAAACTGGAGTACGTAACCTGACAGAGAAAAACCTTCATCTAAACGCGCAATGGTAGGTGCACTACTACAAAGAGTGATAGAACAAAACTTAAAAGCATTGCCTCTGTGGGGCGCTACTCTGTGGCCCGACGCTCGTACTAATTCGGAAACACGAAGATTAACGAATGCCTTTTCTGGTTTACCTGTATGTAGTTAAGAGGTGCCCCTCGTCTATCTTTTCGGTGAATACACTCTTGAGGTTATGTTATTCATTTTGCAGGCTCCAATCAAACACACTCCTACGTCAGATGTCAGAGGTGGTGTTCGTGAACCTGTACGGCACCAACAACAGGTCTGCGGACGAGAGTCCTGGGCCAGTGGCTCGCATCGAGCCGTCCTTGCTACCCATGCCTATAGGTAAAACTTGCAGATCATCTACAAGATAGTTACACCATTTCAACATGTTAGTCTTTTCGCACATGGGTCGTAGGCGTAGTTGTCTCGTGCGCGTATCGTAATTACGCTACGCGCACGAGACGCGGAGTGTTCTACAAACGAATCGTCGTGTAGACGTATCGTTTTGTAATATCTCAGTTGAAATCATGGCGTCAAGCGTACCAGATGTGTTTGGGGAATTTATTGATGACCTTACCCTCTCTTCAGACGAAGGGGATTTCTTTTTATTTGATTTCGTTACAAGTAGAAAGCGACGTGCTCATTGGATCTATCCATACATCGCAAATAATTACAAGAAAAGATTGTTTGTTGCTGCACGTGAACTGTCAGAAAATGATAATAAATTCCGCAGTTTTTATCGAATGAGGAAGGATATAAAAATGAGAAAGATATAAAATATTTTTTTGTCGCTTCCTTTTTTACGCCAGTACGCTACGACTATCGTAATGACAATGAACACCTCATACGATACGCTGCAACACCGCCTCGTGTGCGGACTTGTTTGAACATGTTCCTGCTCGTATTGCTCTCGTACTACGCGCTTTCTACGATACGCTTACGATACGACGCCATGTGCGAAGGGGCTCTGTGCTGAGGAACGTTAAGGCTAGTCTCTGTTATAACAAAATTAGAGATAAACAGTCCCGTAAACCTATAAATCCACCTTTATTTAATTTCTAAGACAATATTTTAAAATTGGCTGCATTTTATTTTTATTTTTAGTTTCTATGACAAATATTTTACTGTTCAAGCAGTACGGTTACGGCCAGTGTCGGTAAGGCGTGCTCAATCTTTGTCCACTTTTAAAATTATGATAAAAAAGCATCATTAAATAATATAATCCTTAAACAGCATCATTATATTTTCTTTACTCCTGTTTCATGTCTATTGTTGTATGTATATATTTGTTTAGATTAGTATAATATATTTTATGTATGTATTCGTTGTATCGTGTAAATGGTACACCACAGACTACCTACAGTATTTGTCTCTCCTTCCCTTTTCAATCCATCCAAAGGTTGTCTTTAAAAGATCGCTCTTAGCGATAAGACCGCCCATTGTGTCAGCCTTTGTAAAATCTCTATATTTATGTCTGTAATTTATATGGTGTATATAATAAAGAGTATTCTATTCTATGCTAATAAATGAATTTGAATTTGGATCACAACGACAACACACGTTGCAAAATTATTTTAAAAAAATTTCGTCCGCCAACCGGACCCTGTGTGGGACTTTTTTTGATTCAGAGAAGGCAGGAACAACATATATTGATCATCATTTTATAAATCCAGGTTTTGTCGTGATGAATTCTTACACTGCTATTTTCATCAAACCGAGAAAAAGACATATACAACATTATTTTTATTATATGACAAACCCGAAACACGTGTCTAGTATTTTTATGTAAAGAATCTATGTACAAAATTTCAAAACTGTATCACGAAAAATCAAAAAGTTATAAGCTTGTTATGTTACCTGATTGTCCGTACAAAAAGTTCGTTACCACTTAACACGCGGCCGCGCGGCCGACCGGCTGTGATCTGTGTTGTACGCGTATGATTGCGGATATGCACTTAGTGTCGCCAGGTGTCCAACTTGTTTCCATTTTTAAATATTTTTGGGACAAAATATAACATGGTGTAAAAACTATTGGAATCGATTCAGTTACTTATTCTGAACAAACTATATTCAGGTTTGCAGTATACTAAAAATAATGTTGTATAATTTATTTTGATAATTTAAAGTCACATTCATACTTGCAACGGTTAACCTCCGGATCTTCACGATATTTATTTTCTTAAAAATATACAATACAATATATCAGTCTCGTTTTCTTTCTCAGGTTTAGAAGCGATGCCGGACTACCCCGCCTTCATCGACCTGTCGCACATAGTGTGGCTGAACAATCACATTCCCAAAGAGCACCAGGGCAAGTGGAGGTTCCTGTTCTCTTCGCACATACACGGAGAGTCGTTCTCTACTATGACGGGTATGTAGCATAGACAAAAACAGAACTAACGACGTCATCTAGTTTTGTCAATACAATTTCAATATTGCGTGCTGTCTGTGCTGCGTTGGTGCCTCGAGAAAATAATATGAGTTCAGTACTCGTATTATTTTTCCATGGTTGCAGAAATAGCGATATTTAAACAAAAAATAACGGTGGGGAATCAAATGAACAGCTGATATTGTAAAACAAAAGTTCATACAATATTATAAAATTAATTTGAATTTGGAATTCTAAATAGAATGAAATATATCGATCTTCACAATAGCCAGTATCAAAAATCAGCAATGTCATAGTTAAGGATCTAATACTTAACTTATGTGTTTGTGTCTTTAACTAATGTAAATTGGCGTTGGCCGTTTTTATGTTAAATAAATGAATAAAAATAAAACCCTCATTTCAGGCCGTATCATAGACCAGGGCCCCTCCCTGCTGATAATTGAGGACAACTCGGGCTACATCTTCGGAGGGTACGCCTCCGTGTCCTGGTCCTTCGGGCCCAACTTCGTGGGCACTGACAACTCGTTCCTCTTCGCGTTAGCACCCAAGATGCGCGTGTACCCTTCTTCTAACTTTAACGACCACTTCCAGTATATTAATCATCATGCTAAGACGCTGCCGAATGGTTTGGTGAGTAAAAAATACTGTACGGGTTGGCATGGACATCGCCTCGTAACCTGTTAACTTAGATTGTAGCGGCATCTACACCGCCACTTGCGAACTACGCATAATACTGACGTCACGCAAAATCCTGCATCATTTCAATCATGCAACAGAGTTTACCGCGCAATGAAGAACGTTAACTAATTTTGATTATTAGCACTCCATATTGTCTGTCAAAAATAAAAAATACTAGTGAAAGAATTACTTCGATACGTCAATTAGTTTCGGATTTAGAAGTAAAACAAGTTGTAACCGCACGACGCGGGCTGCCGGTGACGGTGTGACGGGCGGTTATGATTTTTCATCTCTCCCACGACCTTGCGTCGAGACATTTTGTATGAAAAATCATAACCGCCCGTGCGCAGTACGATACCCGGACTGCAGCAGTCCGGCACCAACCGTCTAAATTGAAAGCGCCCTTAGAATGCAATGAAAAGGATCAAGTCAGACTGAGCGTGTTGTACAATTTTTCGTCGGTTATCAAAAGAAAAATATCTGCTGTTTCATAAAAAATTGCAATAACTATGTGTTCAAAATGTAAGGAACAGCAATACTTTTTTTTAATTACCAACGAGAAATTACACCGCAGCGGGGTTTAGCATCTTGTAATAAGTGACACTGATAGCTCACTTCACGCTCACTTCACCTAAGTTTTCACGGTGAGATGGTTACAGATTCGCACTGCAGAAAGGACATAGGCACGGTAATATTATAATACAGTACTCCAACTTCATACAAACGGATGAAACGCGAGCTATACCTACGCGCCTCGATCTCGGCGTGCGCTCGGAGCGCAGACAGTCACGGCTGTACCGCAGTGTCGAACGGATGGTGTGTTGTTTTTTTAACAATAACCGCGCGATTTTTTCTCTAAAAATCAGTTAATATGACGAGTAGGAAATATTGTGCTGTTTTTGGTTGTATGAATTCGTCAATAACGCATTCAGACATAAGTTTTTTTAAATTACCTGGAAACTCTGAAAGGTAAGACTATAAAATAATTTTACTTACTAGTAGGTAGGTACATAATGTGTGTCTTTTTAATGGATAAGTATTTCCTTTTATCTCACGAAAAAAAAGGTGTTTGGATTAATAAATAAAGCGAATAGAGTAACGGAAAGTTATTGAGACGAGTGAAATAGGTAAATATATGCGGTTCTGAATGCATCATGATACGGTAGGTACCTACCTACTTACGCTTGTGTTAAAACTTCGGTGCATGTGTGTTTTGTTAGTTTGCATAATTCAAAGTAAGTAGGCAAATGTAATTAAAATGCTGGAGACGGGCAGCCCTAACGCATGTTTACGTACCGCGCGGCTGTAGGCATTTATTTCTAACATGCGGCCGAGTTACAATACTGTATTATAATATTACCGTGACATAGGATACTTTCTATCACATTATGTGCCCGAGGGTTAATTTCCGACCTCCACCCAGGCGATGCCGCGAGCAAAAACTAATTAAAGACTATGTATCCAACTAACAACAAAATTTCCAGATAATGGGCGGGCAGTTCAACTTTGGCGGCATCTGGGTGGACGGCGACCCGTTCGGCGAGGGCTCGTCTGCCGAGTCCTGCAGTACCTACCGCGGGTACAAGCGGCTCAGCAAGGAACCCACCTTCCACATCAAGAGCCTGGAGGTGTGGGGCGTGGGGGAGAAACCCGACAGTGACCGGGATGCGGTGAGTGGAGATAATTTTAGAATATCTATCTGCTTGCCTAACCTTTACCCAACTATGTTGGGGTTGGGTTCCAGTCTAACTGGCTGCAGCTGAATACCAGTGTTTTACATGGGGCGACTGCCTTCCTGCTTATGAACTTCTAAATAAAGGTCTATAAAAGTCCGTGGTATACCTACCTGCACGCCATTTTTTTTTTCAAAATGGCGGCCTTTTAATTTTATACCTATATAAATCGATAGCTGATATCAATGCAAACAGAAATCACAATCAGACCAAACCCCGTAGTGTCACGTTTCCGAGATATTAACATTCAAAGTTGATCACATGATATCCTGAGAAAAAAAAATCAAAATGGCGGTCATGTAGGTATGCCAGGCTCCATATAATAATCTTCAATCCCCTTTCATCCGCTATTTAATACCTTTATATTAAAAAAAAATCTTCCTTAACCCGTCACGCGCTAATAAGCAGACACAATAGAAATGTTCTTGTTATCAGTCGGTCTATTCTGTAAAAATCTCACCGTGAAAATTTAGGTGGAGTTTTAAGTGAGCTATCATTCCACCTGGTCGTTAGGGATTAACACTATTGACAGCTCACTTCACCTAAGTGTACACGGTGAGATTTTTACGGAATAGCACTAGTGTAAACGTGGTGTACATTCGACGTGTGAGAGGTTAAAGTTCACCTTCGTTACATGAGCGCTTGCGCCCACTACACTGGCTAGAGGGAGGTAGTTCATTTTCAAGCAAAAAGTAAAGCGTCTGAAATCGGCTTAAGATTCTGAATTCATCCTAGACTTAACGGCCCCGACTTAGGGGTTGTGATCATGGGTTCGAACCCAGACAGGAGCTTTCATCATCTGCCTAGCCTTTTCCCAACTATGTTGGGGTCGGCTTCCAGTCTAACCGGATGCAGCTGAATACCAGTATTTTACATGGAGCGACTGCCTATCTGACCTCCACAACCCAGTTACTGGGTAATACGATACCCCTAGGTAAGACTGGTTGTCGGACTTTCGGGCTTCTGACTACCCGTAACCACTGTCAAAGATCTACGTATGACAGCCGGGACCAACGGCTTAACGTGCTTTCCGAGGCAGGCGCTTTACTTTGTATAAATAATTTCATCACCGCTGCTTTCAAAACGGTGAAGGAAAACATCGTGAGGAAACCGGCATGTCCTTGAACCAAAAATTCGAAGACATGTGACATCTACCAACCCGCACTGGGCCCGCGTGGTAGATTAGTGCCAACTCCCTCTCGTAGTAAGAACGGATTTGAATAAAAAAAACATGAAAGTTTCCCGTTTCTTTCATATTTTTCGGTTTATTTCGGTTTTATTAAAAAAAAAAAACATGAAATATATATTGACAAATTTTCTTGAAACTCTCGAATGAAACATTGAAAAAAACAACGCAATTGGAAAGAAACGGGAATTTTTCCTGCTTTTTTCAACGCTAGTCCCGACAGTGGCAACATTATAGACTTATAATGCATCTTAGACTCAGTTAGCATGTTCTATCCTATCCTAACCTGTCCTTTTCCCTCTATCAGGCCGAAGAAACCGTGTCACACAGTAGTAAAACAAGTGTGTTGGATTCCCATCAGCCTGACCGAAAATTTTTAGAAATATGCGGGAAAAAGACGTCACGAAGCCTGGGCTTCAGAGACGAGACCCCTTAACGCCAGAGACTGAACTGCGACGTCAGAGAGTTAGACTGTGACATCAGAAAGTTAGTAACAAAATTAGACTGAAGTCTGAAGGCAAGATTCACAAATCACACTATGAACAATCTTTACTACGTAAAGTAATGGTTTTATACGAATATGAACCTTATTTTTACTCTCGTAATGTTCATTTCCGTATAACCGAACGTGAGTAAGCGCTGCATACGACTATGAACATTCATTTTAAACTAATTTTGTTGGTCTCCGTATGTGACGCAAACTTAGCAACGTAAAATCAAAGTGTGGCCTCATATCCCTTAGACTTTGAAGTCTAAAAGTCAGACCATGAAGTCTTGTATATAAAATAAAAAATTGAGTCAAGAAAAGTCAAATGTTGGATTTATGCGTCAATATTGGATACCAATATGGGTTCATGGCCGTGAAATAAAGTAAGAATGATTTTTGACTTTACAAAATCATTTTGTATCTAGTAAAAAAATATGATATTTTAGAAAAAAAAAATCTCCTTTTGTCCTTAAATCCATTCCTTTTCCCAATCAAAAATCAGTTGTCACTGTGGTAGAGTTGAATGTAGCCAAATAGAAAGTTTTATAGAATTAGGTGCCTAATTATAGTATTTGGAGACATACAGGATTATTTTAAATTGGCTAGCTAAACTCCACAGACGCGATGGATACCGGTATCTAAACATGATAAAACAAAATAAAAAAAAATCTGATAATTTTATTTTGGAGGGTAATCGACTGCACTTACTAGAGTCATTCGAAATATCTCTTTGAAAAAACTGTAAACATCGCAGACGTGATGGATTTCAATATCTAAACAGGATAAAACAAAAGCAAACAGATTGTCTCAACTCAAACTTCAAGTAACAGAACTACCAGCACTCGTTTACCCCCCAAAAAAAAAAAACATCCAATCATTTTATATTTTATCGTGTTTAGATATCCATAGCCATCACGTCTGCAGAGTTTCGCTACCTAATTTAATTTGACCCTGTAGATGTAAGTAATTAAGTTATTTAGAGACATTTTGCTTCATACCTCCAATAGATTTATAATATAATAATAATAATATTCCACAACTTTCACACAACGCCATCTAGTCCCAAACTAAGCAGAGCTTGTGCTATGGGTACTAGACAACTGATAAACATACATATATATTTCTAAATACATACATATTATAGATAGATTACACCCAGATAAAGAACAAATGATCCTGCTCATCACACAAACATTTGTCCTGGGTCGGAATCGAACCGACGACCTTGTGCATAGCAGTCAAGACCACTGACCACTAGACCAGTATAGTCCATATCCACCCGTTTTCTGGTAATCGACACAATAATCTTGGATTGGATAGGATTAAAAGCAAAAAACCAGCCAAGTGCGTGTCGGACCACGCACAATGAAGGGTTCCGTAGTTGGAATGAATTGATCGCAACGCAAGAACAAACTTAACAATGTAGTTCCACATTGCAGCTGCAAATGTAAGTTAAAAAAAAAGCCTACTTAGCTGTGATAAGTTTTCCTTTTAAAGAAAACTTATCTTATGTACTACTACCGTGAATTTTTTCACATACCCAAAACAACCATTTAGCTTTGGGGGGCACACTTGACTGAAACAAAAATGAGCACTTTAAAACTTAGTATTTCACAAAAGGGTACCTAAATGGAAAATTTGTTTACACAAACCCGCAATATTTATGCAAGATCTACCCAACGACACCCCACATCGTGGGGTAGACGAGGAAAAAAAACATCCCCACTTTGCGTGTAGGTACCCAAAAATGTTTTTTCATGACTTTATTTTACCACTTTGTCGGCGTGATTAATATGTATATCTATGCCAAATTATAGCTTTCTAGTACTAAGAGTCTCTGAGCTAAGCTGCGGACGGGCGGACAGACGGACATGGTGAAACTATGAGGGTTCCTCATTGACTACGGAACTTAGACGTTGTTGATTCGCCTTCCAGAAGCCGGGTGTACTTGAATATGGGATAAAGAAACATCTAAATAATGTATTTTTCCAGGATGAACGCGATCTAAGTGTGCTGGATGTGAACCCTGAAGCCAAAGCGATCCTGGACATGGCAGGCCGCACGAGACACAGCGAGGGTCTCCGTGAACCACCGCCCTTATAATGTAAATAGCTAGGCTAATGTGTATCTTTCTGTAACCAGCCCAAATTATTTTTGTATAAAGTCTGAACTTCGCATAAAGTTAGCTTTCGCTTAAAGTGAATTTCGAATAAATTTGCTTTATGCGAAAATATAGAAAAGTTATAGTAAAAGAACAAAAAGTAGGACTATAGTAAGTGTAACTTTTGTTCTTTAAAATTATGATCAATTATGATAAGTTTAAACTTTATACAAAAACAATGAACTTACAATCGAAATTCAACTTTATACCAAATTAGATTTATGCCAGTCATTATGTAAGATAGACTTACGAACAATGTATGACAAGAGGCGCTATTTATACCAACGTATTGAATGAAGTGAATAGTGTATTTATGTATTTTAACTTTACCTTTTGAAAAACTTTTGAACGAGTCTTCTATGTACCTTTTTGACTTGAGTAGCGATTTACATGAACAAAATCTGTACCATAATCTATAGTACTTTATGATAAAAATGATAAAGAAGTTACTAATTTTAGTGACACAGGCTGTTGATTTAGTCACTTGTATCTTTTACTTCAACTTTCGCAATGAAACCCATATCCATGTTGTAAAAAAAAAAATCAATGTAGTTGTTTATTTTGTGAAAATAAAGGAACAATAAAAAATGGCTTTGACGGTCCGTGGCATACCTAACTGTCAGACATTTTTTTTTTCAAATTGGCGCCATTCATGACTCTTATATAAATCGATGGCTGACAACAAGAACTAGGCAAGTTCAAAAAATTATGGATGTCACGTGATCAACTTTGTACGTTAATTATCTTGGAAACGTGACGCTTTATGGGGTTCGGTCCAATTATATTTTCCGTTTGCATTAATGTCAGCTATGCGTGGCCGCCATTTTGAAAAAACAAAATGGTGTGATAGTAGCTATGCCAGGATCCATATAAAAATCTTCAATCCCCTTTTAACACGTTCACGCCGGCGTGACCCACCGGTGGGTCACACTTGACTGTTCTGTGGGGCGGCGTGACCCACCAGTGGGTCACGCTTGTCTGTTCCGTGGGGCGATGTGACGCACTTGTGGGTCGACGACAATATGTCGTTAATTTTTTACTTTTATTCGTGGCATTTAAGCACGTTCGAACTCGCAACAGTGTTGCCCCGCCCCACGAAGCGTAAGGAGATAAGACAGTCCCGCCTCACGCGAAAAAACGTAGATATTTGCCCCGGCGTGAACGTGATATTCTGTTAAACCACTCAAATATAATATTACAAAGGACTTCCCCAGACGAGCTTTTTTCACGAAGGTCGTTTTTCTTTCGTGGGTACAATGACCCCTAATTGGTGCAAATGACTATATGAACAGCCTTGTACATGTCTAAAAATTTCCCTATACAACGTGTAACGTTAAATGCGCAAAACCTCACCGCAACTGATTTTTAATTCAATTGACCTATTTCAGAGAGAAAATAAGTCATTAAAACAATTGTAAAGGTTTTATGTGCAGTTTTAGTTTTACTGGCCATTCTGATCGTTTCTTGCGTCTACGACAACGCTTTATCGAGGGAGGAGTCGTCACCGGGCCGCCGCGCCGCGCTGACATTGGGTTGCTTGGCCTATTAATAAATAGACACGGCAACGTTTTTAATGAAGATTTTTTGAAAAATCTGACCTATATTAAAAAGTGGTTCAATTAATTCTGCTCGTTATTCTGATCAAACTACTTTCAGGTTTTGCGCATTTAACGTTACACGTTGTATATTCCATTGGTTGTAAAAATTGAATCGAGTTTTCTAAGTAGCATTTGTTCCTGACAATTACCTACTTCCAATTAAAAATAGTACAATTAATTTAATATTATGGGTGGTTTCGCCATTTCCGAATAAGCATTCACTAATTTATCTGACAGATAATTTCCTACAAATTCTGATTGAATTTATCTTTGATCAACTATAGTACTAGATTTCAAAAACGGCCGGAAAAATAAAGCCACAAATAATGTTGTGGTCTTATTTTTAACATAGTTTTTTCAACCTTATTGCTTAGAAATTATTATTTATTTTTTGTTATATTACCATAAGTAAATATTTTTGTTCTTGTTTTAAAAATACGTTTACTTTTCAATCAAAGTAGTAAATATATTGCAAATGATAATAAACTTTATGTTTTAATCAAGTTGTAGTAGATCAACTGTCACTAATGAGACACAATTACATTTTCTATTGTTTCGAGAGAGATTTCGCGACATTGGAGCGGAAATTATAATCGCGGTCACTTGGGCGATGTGTTTTTGTTTTTAATCCTTAATCTATTGTTGATCGAAGGAATTTATCTGTCGATTAATGCCTTTTCGGAGACTGTGAAACAAGAAATTATCATCTCGTCCTTTGTTTTAAAAACGTCCAACATACATAAAATTCTGTATGTGTATCGCACAATTTTGTACTTTATAGCCTTTACGTAAGGTCCACTATCTTAAGATCTTATCATCGATGTTAATTTGACTAGCTTTCGTCTGTGACTTCGCTTTATCTGCTTGTCTGTTGTGTATGAATTTGTTAAAGGTAAAGTCAGATAAGAATCCAATAATATAAACGAATAGTAAATCTATTGATAGTGTTGCTAGTTAAATCGGAGCAAAAATGAAAGCGCTATTTTATTGTTACTAAAAAATTATTATATATTCACATGACTTACATATAGGAAGGGAAACAATATTGATAAGCAAATTAAAACCCTACGTCAATTAGCCGTGTTATAGCTTCGTTGTCACTAGTACCATTAACAGTTCCATGATGGAACTACTGATTGTTTTTTTTATCACTAGTTCCATTTTAAAAGAATCTGAAAATAATGGAACTAATGTTGAATTTGCTATCACTAGTTCCATTTTTAAAAGAATATGAAAATAATGGAACTAATGTTGAATTTGATATCACTAGTTCCACATTATTATACGTATTTTAGGCACTTGTGAAATTTTTAAGGGTGGTAAAAACACTGGAGTTCAAAACACTTAGTTTTTATAATAATTTTATTCAATAAAATCAACAAATATTTATCTTTTCATATATGATTCATATTCACATTTATTACAGTACGTGCTCAATCAACGAAGTTTATTTAAAAAATGACCCACAGATATTTCGCCTGTTAATAACTGCATTTGGGCTTCAATGATTGAGTCATTTCTGTCTCTGTAAATTCTTCGTCGTTTAGGTTGGGAGCTCTGCCCATAGTTCTGTAGAAGATTCGTTCTATACTTCATTAACATTGCATCATCATATAGAATATGTAAGAGTTGCAATAAATTTGACTCATTTTTACTAACATTTGTATTCATATTATGATGCCAGCCTTCAAGGACATTATTTGTCCTATGGATCTCACCATAAACACACCATAATTTTTGTATATCTGGTTTCATCCAAAACGTAAATAAATATTTTTAAATTTATTAAAAGCTTCGTTTTCGGGCATTTCCTGTTGTACATATTTCCAACCTTCTTCGATTTTATTTGGCGTTTTTTTTGTTACTGTTATACCCTTTTTTCGATGTAAGGCCCAGTTTGGTTGCTTTTCGAAAAAGGCTGTTAGTATAATGATAATGACAACCTTTAACATCTATAGCAACATTGAATGATAAAAGAGCCTTTATTGTGGCTTCCTCAAAATCGATCATTACTTTGGTTGGGTTCCACTGGGGTATCTATCACTATTTCATTACACTACATCATTTTTTAAAATTACTATTGCTGCCAATGTCAGCATGGATAGTAAACATTTGTGAGAAAGGTTTCGGGCAAATTTTACTAATGTCGTGCCCGTTCTTTATGCGTTTATGACAAATAGAAATAAATATTCTTATGAAATTTTATTTTCACTAATAAAATCGCAGATACCCCAGTGGAACCCAACCAAAGTAATGATCGATTTTGAGGAAGCCACAATAAAGGCTCTGTTATCATACAATGTTGCTATAGATGTTAAAGGTTGTCATTATCATTACACTTACATATTCTATATGATGATGCAATGTTAATGAAGTATAGAACGAATCTTCTACAGAACTATGGGCAGAGCTCCCAACCTAAACGACGAAGAATTTACAGAGACAGAAATGACTCAATCATTGAAGCCCAAATGCAGTTATTAACAGGCGAAATATCTGTGGGTCATTTTTTAAATAAACTTCGTTGATTGAGCACGTACTGTAATAAATGTGAATATGAATCATACATGAAAAGATAAATATTTGTTGATTTTATTGAATAAAATTATTATAAAAACTAAGTGTTTTGAACTCCAGTGTTTTTACCACCCTTAAAAATTTCACAAGTGCCTAAAATACGCATAATAATGTGGAACTAGTGATATCAAATTCAACATTAGTTCCATTATTTTCATATTCTTTTAAAAATGGAACTAGTGATAGCAAATTCAACATTAGTTCCATTATTTTCAGATTCTTTTAAAATGGAACTAGTGATAAAAAAAAACAATCAATAGTTCCATCATGGAACTGTTAATGGTACTAGTGACAGCGAAGCGTGTTATAAGCTACTTCATATAAGTGTCAAACAAGACAGTTGTGATTTGAATATCATCATCTGCCTAGCCTTTTCCCATCTATGTTGGGGTCGGCTTCCAGTCTAACCGGATGCAGCTGAATACCAGTATTTTACATGGAGCGACTGCCTATCTGACCTCCACAACCCAGTTACTGGGTAATACGATACCCCTAGGTAAGACTGGTTGTCAGACTTTCGGGTTCCTAACTACCCGTAACGACTCTCAAAGATCCACGAATGACAGCCGGGACCAACGGCTTAACGTGCTTTCCGAGGCACGGAGGGGTCTTGGTATGTGAAGATGGTCACCCATCACCAACCCACCAACCCAACCCAGGACCAACCTACCAACTGGCAGGTGTTCCTGCCAGTATGCCAATTCTAGTAGCTAATAAAGATCAAATTCGCAAAACACGTATTCGCTTGTATGAAACTGACAGGTGTCAAGAACGCATTCTCTCGTCGGCCGCACTGTGATGAAAGGATTCGCTTTTTCTGTCGTATCCTTGGAAATTTATCGGACTTTACCCATATAATTATGATCTGTTATATAAATTTAATTATAAATATATATATAATCAGCAAAAATAAGTGCATTTATTAATAGTCAGGTGCCTTTGTATTTGTGTCTGTTTTATTGTAGCTTTTATTCGTTGTAACGTCGGCCACAACTACACAACGTAATAATTTTTTAGTTCTTAATTTTTTTATTTTTTTTTTATTACTTACAACTCTATAAATAATAATATAAATATAGTATCTATACAAATTATAAGTTACTAGCTGCGCTCCGCGTTTTCACCCGCATAAGTCTCGATCCCGTGGTAATATCGGAATACAAAGTATCCTATGTCCTAATCCATGTCATGGTCTACCCATTTGCCAAATTTTATCCAAATGCGTTGAGTTGTTTTAGCGTGAAAGCGTCACAAACAATTTTTTTTTTTCTTTATAATATTATGTTTCGAAAGTCGCTTTTCGTCTGTCTGTGTGACTGCGTTGTTCTTCTAAACTTCGCGACGGATTTCGATGCAGTTTTTACCATAATTTAGATAATTTTTACCGGAAGGTTTATGTGCATGATACATATTAAACTTACATATAATAAAGAAATCTCGATGTTTTGTCAGGTCTTAAAAACCTTGCGACGCAAGGGGCGCTAGTTGATAAATACAGTATGGAAACCACATATATGCAATAAATTATACCACATACTTGTTATCGCCTTTTCTGAGGATATAAAAAAAATGAACGAAATCGGTCGCGAAAAACAAAATCTGCTGTTAGTACAGACGCCAGCACATCAAGCTACCCGAAACTGTCAAATTTTCCCAATCAACTTTGAACCTAATGCTTTAGCGACAAAGTTGAAAATCTATCAAAGAAGTTTGACAGATTGTAGTAGCTTGATGTGCTGGCGTCTGTACATTTATATTCGCATAGCTCGTCAAAATGTAGGGAACAGCTGATTTCTTTACGCGACCGGTTTCGTTCATTTTTTGTATATCGTCAGAAAAGGCGATAACAAGTATGTGATATAATTTATTGTATAATATAATGTGGTTTCCATACTGTATAAAGAAAAAAACCAATTCATGATACTTTCTCTAAGTCCCTTATTATTTAGTTGCCCTTTGAATGCGATAAAAAAAAATGGATAAAATCCCTTTTGAACATTTGTGGCCGACACAAAAACATTCTAAATATTTGTAGGCGTTAGCGTATTAGTAAATTTGCTGTTGCTTAGCTTATTAAGATGTCAGAATGTGTAAAATACAACGTGTAACGTTAAATGCGCAAAACCTCAGACACCCCAACTGATATTTAATTCAATTGACCTATTTCAGAGAGAAAATAAGTCATTAAAAAATTGTAAACGTTTTATGTGCTTTACTTAGTTTTGCTGGCCATTCTGATCGTTTCTTGCGTCTGCGACGACGCTTTGTCGAGCGAGGAGTCGTCACCGGGCCGTTGCGCCGCGCTGACATTGGGTTGCTTGACCTATTAATAAATAGACACGGCAACGTTTTTAATGAAGATTTTTTGAAAAATGTGACCTATATTAAAAAATGGTTCAATTAATTCTGCTCGTTATTCTGATCAAACTATTTTCAGGTTTTGCGCCTTTAACGTTACACGTTGTATACAGGGGCCGTATTACGAAGTAGTAATGCCATTGTGATTCCAGTGCGAAAAAGGGATGGTGCATCGCTCCGTCTCTCTTTTACACTGGAACAGTGATGGAATTAAGCCGTCATAATACTGCACCGGGGTTGTTGTTTTTATACTTCGCAGACTAGAATGAGGTGATTATGAAAGATGGCGCGTTATGGTTATTACATTGGCTCTAAAGTTAATGAATAAGCCAACAGGGTTCTTGTAAAAAGGTAAAATAAAGATAAGGTCATAGAAAATGCGACGGAAAACATCGTGAGGAAACCGGCATGTCCTAGAACGAAGACATGTGACATCAATTAACCCGCACTGAGCGCGCGTGGTAGATTACAGCCTACACCGTCTCACCGAGAAGAGTCCTGAGTCCCAACAGTGGCAACATTACAGGGTGCATAGAAAATGCAGCATTGATTAAAAAAAGTATCAAAAACATTTTTGTTTGTTGACAATCGATATCCAATGACGATGTGGGAATACGTTGGCGTTTTTCATCTGCCGTCAGTTTAATCGCTTAGCTAATAAAAACAACACCCATTATTTAAATGTAGTTAGTTTCAAATTGTCTCATTTTCATACTAGTCGTCGCTGTTAGTTCATGTATTACCTCAATTATATTATATTAAAATAAAATTATATTAACATATTATTAACGGCACGTATTGTGTTGCCATCAATAATTATTAACCTTAAGCTGGATTCATAATACTGTGTTATGTCGTGTCGCCTTTTGACGCAGTGCTAGCCGAACAAAACTCGTTGTGATTTGAAGTAGTCTTGAACAGAATTGTTAGATCGGTGTATCCCGAAACACGACACAACACCAAACAGTAATCTGTCTTACTGTATTGTGTCGTGTCGTGACGCCTTCTGACGCAGTGTTAGCCAATCAGAACTCGTTGTGATTTGACGTAGTCCTGCACAGATTCGTTTGACTGGTGTATCCCGAGTCTCGACACAACACGACACAGTAATGTGCCTGTGACTTAATTAATCGTAGATCAAATTCATTATTTAAATATGTAATTTACATGCGTCATTAATCTTTGGTTTCCTATGAAAGCGGTGAACGGTCTCACAATAACGGTTGTCCAAATACAGAGCGTTTTTGACACCTTAATGTCAAATACTGGTGAAAAGGACAGGTTTTCATGACGGAGCCGCTTATCTAGGACATCAAAGCTTAATCGTTCGGTTCCTATGTTAAAATCGAATGGTTCCTATTTGTTGCTTTTAAAAGACTCGGTAAGCCAATGGATTCTACACATGAGCGACACGCGTCAACGGCATTTGAAACTGCACCCGTCGACGAGCGTTTACAGCTGCAGTTGCTGCGTGACGCGTCGGCGGCTGTCGCTGACCCTCGTTAACGGCAGCCGTCGACACACTCGGACGGCAGTAGTTGGCGACGCGTCTCGGTCGTATGTATAAGCACTATGTTACCTTTTTACCAGTCAAAATGATGAGGCTGGAAATATATTTTGACCATTTATTATTGTCTTAGTGTTTAACCGTGGACAGAATATAGGAATAAACAATGCCACAAAGTAATAATAATAATGAGACAAGGACATACTTATTAGATCCAGTAGTAAGACTAAACGAGACAGAAATACATTATACCTACCTCCTTGGCGTATGCAAACTTTTAGTCTTCAACAAGAACTGGAGCCCAAAAAAGCGGCTGTTACGATACGATTTCTTTTAAAGTAATACCCGACTATATTAAGTAGTACAATTTATATATTTAATACAGCACACAAATGTACTGAGGCGGACTTAATGCGATAGGCATTTCCTACCAGTCTACCTTTGGGGGATACAGAGACAAACAGTGGTAAGGTCCAATTCAGAAATGTCAAAGGCAATCGCTATCTCATAACATAAGGTAAAAGCTGTCAGTCACAAATACGTAAACTCACGCGTACTTCCCATGCGGGGGTAGGCAAAAACTACAGACCACCTGCTACGATCCTTACATACTTCCATTGCCTCGTTTACGTTCATCATATGAACGTCATACGTCATACATCTGAAGACTAACTTCCGTAATTAAAAACGTCCAAAGTCTAGTTGCAGTCTCATCTCGGCGAGAAACAATGTGTAGGGAAATTAGAGGTATTTTTGACAGAATGAGACTGAGATCAGACTGAACGTTTTTAAAATTACGGGAATTACCCTCTGGTCATACACGCGCCGGTTGCGAGTACTACGCACCTGCAGTGCGATTCTGTAACCATCTCACCGTGAAAACTTAGGTGAAGTGAGCGTGGAGTGAGCTGTCAGTATCATCCCACCTGATACTAGGGATTGACCAAGCACACATTTACAATCATAATCGAGATTTTAATAATATTAATTATGCTAATTATATTGATCATTTTATATCATTTTTAAGATAGTATTTTAATTGTCAAAACATTACTATTTTGTGGGGTTTTAATCTAGGACAAAAAAGACTAGTCCTTATACGTCTAAAAAGAAAAAAAAAACCAAAACTGATATTCTGACTAAGTTTCTGTTTTTGATATTTTATTTTAAAACCCCACAAAATAGTAATGTTTTGACAACTATAATATTAGTTTTGAAATTATATAAAACTAGCGACCCGCCCCGGCTTCGCACGGGTGCAATGCTGATCACTATCACTACATAGTATAAAACAAAGTCGCTTCCCGCTGTCTGTCTGTCTCTATGTATGCTTAGAACTTTAAAAATAAGCAACGGATTTTGATGCGGCTTTTTTTTTAATAGATTGATTCAAGAGGAAGGTTTATATGCATATAATACATGCATAATATAGTAGAGAAACGCTGATAATTTTAGAGCCATTATTTCTCTTAAAAAGTATAGGATGAAAAATGGTTATTGTGGGTTATCCCTAAGAGATAGACATATGCCATCGCGGACTTTTTTGTAGACCTTTTTAAGGTGTACAATACTGTACTACATTATTTTGATCTATCTCGTAGGGTTAAGCCAGCGTTTGCAATGTAAGCGCAAAAAAATGTGTTTATTTACGACATCACATTAGAAACCCCTAAAATGATAAGTGTTCTCTACTATATTATGCATGTATTATACATATAAACCTTCCTCTTGAATTACTCTATCTATTAAAAAAAACCGCATCAAAATTCGTTGCGTAGTTTTAAAAATTTAAGCATACATAGGGACAGACAGCGGAAAGCGACTTTGTTTTATACTATGTAGTGATGATCAACAGAACTCCACGCAAGATTTCATGGTGAGATTTTTACAGAATCGACATGCTGACCTTTGACCTGACAGTCAATCTATAAAATTCTCTATCTACGCGTAACTTTCACAATCGATGTTAAGGTCTTTCATATTTATTGTCGTACATAAGAACTATTCGCCGTGGTGTTCACAGCACAGTAACATTAGATAAATAGAAAATCCAAAAATATTGAAGTCTCATATTGTCAAAACTCAGTAATATTAAAAGGCTCCTGCAGAAAGGCGCGACGCGACCATGCGACGCGATTCTGGTACTGACTGCGTTCTACGAGAGTCGCGTCGCGCTTGTCTGCGGTGACCCTTTAGATAAATAGAGAATCCAAAAATATTTAAAGGCTCATTGTCATGTGTGGTTGTTCCAATAATTCAATTGAAATGTAATCGAAAACAAACCTTAAAAAAGTGTCAACTACTAATTGTTAGTGCCAAATTAGTCACTATTACGTTATCTTGTTTTTAATAGAAGTGCCAAGCGTCATTGTCTTAAGCAGCTAAGAAGTTTGTCGCATTTAGCTTCATAAATGCGACAAACTTCTTAGCTGCTCTGCAGGGTAATTGCGTAACACATTATAAGTAGCAATAGGTTTCATTTTGACAGTTCAACAACATTCATTGCGCTATTTACGTGTGTTGAGCAGACACATTTTTCGAACATATGGAGCAATCGATTAGCAATATGCTTCAAAATGATTCAAATTGAGAATAGTGTGTTACGCGACTAGGGTGCTGATCCTGGCATAAACTGTAATGCGCGAATCTAGATTTTAACTCATGAGGGTTTCAAACGCACACTTAAACAGACTCTTCAAGACCCTCACTTTGACCGTCACATACATCGTGTTATCGTCTAAATCTCTATACTCTCTAAACACAATAAGCAAGTACGTATACTTGCACAAGTACTTGCAGCGGAAAATTGTAGTAAAAATATGGATAGCACAGCAATTGCGTAACAAACTTTTGATCACAATTCGAAGGATTTTGAAGGAAATTGCTTCATATTTTTGAAAAAAATCTACTCGACAACGTAAGTAACGCAATTATGATGCGGATCTGTCAAAATAAAAGGCACAATGACAATGTAAGTTGTAAGCACCGTTTACCTTAGTAAACACTAGCTTTACTAAGCACGCGTTTACTAAGAGAGCGTTTTTTGACACGGTAATGTCAAACACCCAACCCATAGTTATTTTCATGAGAGCCGTCATTTTGCGGCCGCTATAACGGCACCGCTCTCGTAGAAACCCTAAGCTTTACGCAATTACCTCGCTGTTTAAAAGCCACCTCTACCATCTCTGATTCCCTGTTGCCACGCAGGCTATGCCTTTCTTTAGAGCAGCCAACATGTTCGACATCTATTTCTGTACTTTTTGCGGCGGATTTACTTAGCTTTCGTAGAAAATATTCAGAGCTTAAGCATGTTGTGAATAAAAAACCTCTTCAATTGTATGCTATAAGTATGCTTTGTGAATATTGTGGTCAGAAACGGGCAGGACTATGTTTTTAGGTTCCATATTGTGCCATCTTTTTGCAAATAGGTTAGTAGGCAATTAATAGGGTAATTTCCGATTATGTAAGTACATATGTTTAATGTATATGTGATGATCTTACGTATAGCTGTAGTTACAAGGAAACTAATAAATGATTTGATTTGAAGGATCATTTGGCGCGTGGCCAAAATCGGTACTAACGCCGCCATCTTGTTCTTTTTAATACATTTCACAAAACAATTGCACAAATGTTTACCAACAGCGCCCCTGTCAACGCCATTCAGGCGCCAAAAGACCCTTGAAGCAGTTAGGTAGGTATATGTGAAGGTCTCATTGCACAAAATGGAATGCGAAATTGTATGTTAAGTTTATGTATAACATATATGTTACTTGCAGGGGCAGCTTTTGATAATTTCCTTGTTAACAAGTATTACTGTCAAAAATACTAAAGCCGACTTGCTGTGAATGTTTATAGCTGTAAAATAATTTGGTGCCTGAATGACATTGACAGAAGGGCTTTTTTGGTAAACATTTGTGAAATTGCGTTGAAAAAACAACGATGACGGCTTTAATTCCGATTTTGGCCACGCCCCAAAAGCAACTTGTAGCGTTATACAGACGCCAGCAAATCAAGCTACTACAATCGGTCATTTAATAGATTTTCAACTTTATCGCATTAGGTTCAAAGTTGATTGGGAAAATTTGACAGTTTCGGGTAGCTTGATGTGCTGGCGTCTCGCGTCTGTACATTTTCCGCATGTCGGTCACGCACGTCAATTACCAAATTATTGCTGGGGATCTAAAACGTAGTTCTAACTGAAAGCAAACGCTTAGTTGTAATAACAATGTGAAACTAAGTTGTATAAATTGTATGTATTTATTTAATTTATGACTGTAATAAAACATTTCAAAATGTGAGTGGTTCATTTTATTTGCAAGTATACTTGTACAAGTTCTTGCAACGAAACATTTGTGTGAGTGTCAGTTCTTTTGTGACTTCCAAATTCAGTGGCGTATCTAGGTGTCTAGGGTCCCCGGTGCGAAAAAAAGTTAGGGCTCTATCTAAACTGGTTAGGTTTTATTCTATCAAGTAAAAAACATAAATACATATACAACATTATTTTTAGTATATTACAAACCTGAATATAGTTTGTTCAGAATAAGTAACTGAATCGATTCCAACCATTTTTACACCATGTTATATTTTGTCCCAAAAATATTTTAAAAAGGTTACATGTTGGATACCGAGCGACACTAAATACATATCCTCAATCATATGCGCACAACACAGGTCACGGCTGGTTGGCCAGCGGCGCGGGGGCGCCGCGTGGTAAGTGGTAACCATCTTTTTGTACCAACAAGTAGGTAACATAACAAGCTTATAACTGTGATTTTTCATGATACAGTTTTGAAATTTTGTACATAGATTCTTTACAGAAAAATACAAATTCTTGTGTTTAGCCACTTCAACCAATCGAGTACTATGCGACCGATTTATGAATACCTAATAATTCATAAATCGGTCGCATAACAGTCGATACACAACACAAGATTTCACAAGAATATAACACAACAGAAAGAATTTATAATATTTAAGTTCTGAAGGTGGAAGAAATGTTTTGCTAGGTCAGTTCGAGGTTTGCTGGTCAGGGGCCGAGGGGCCCCCTGAGTTTGGGGGCCCCGTTGCACGGCACCGCCTAACCCTCCGATAGCTACGCCACTGCTTCCAATACAGTAACTTGAAAGTATAAAGTTGTTTATGGACCGGCTACAAGCTCAATCTTACTTGCGCAAATTTCAATTTGAAGTTTATCTATGTATTTTGAAGAACACCGTTTGTGCATGCCAAGCTCAATCTTACTTGGGTAAATTGCAATTTGCGGTACACCGTCCCAAGTTTATGCTTGAACGTTGTAATCGATGAACGTGGAATTTTTCACCTTTTAAATCCCATTTATACGATGCAAGTTTCTTCCCTGTGGCTTAAAATAATATTGAAGCAACAAATTACTTGCACCGTCTATACAGAATTAAGACAGTGCAACTTTCATTGTTACTTTAACTTATGGTATGCCACAGGCAATTAAATCTTACCGTGTAAATTATCACATTAATTGCATGACACACTCAATTTCAATTTGAATCTTTTATTTCTTTATTTCATTATTTATGTACACACAGTAATAACATATGGATATATATGACATAATTATAAGGGGAATTATAAAACGAGCGATTAAAAAAAAGCTTTGCGACTGATGATGACATACTGTATTAATAACTTGAGCGGTATGAATTTGAGTAAGCGAGAAAAATTAACTAAACTAACGACGAATATTGATTAATAATAAAATCCAGAACGAGCTTACAAAAAGTGGATTGTGATAAATCCATTTCATATATTAAAATTTTATCCGAGCGACTACATTACTAAGTGAGCGACTGGAAATACAGAGAGGGCAACTTAGAAAAACACAAGATTGAACTTGAGAACTTAGGATGCAAGAGCGAGCGAAGCGAGCTCGTGACTTGGGGCACCCCGACACGGACAGGTTAGGTTCGTGTTAGGTTCCTTTAAACCCTGCAGACAGAAATAGGGGCTCCGTCGACTACGCCTTATTATTATGCTCATTTTGTATTTTAAGTAACTCAAATTAATGTTTGTAAGATACTATTCTGTTGATTTTTCGTCACTTGCAGTCAGTCGCTCACTTAGTAATTATATAACCCAAATTAATTAATTTTGACACTTAAAATTGTAATTTACAGTCACTCGTTTTATTGCTACCCTAATTATAATTTAAATACAAAGGTACTGCTTATTTATTAAGAATTTTTTTCAGCAGACCGGCGAAAAGAGAAGTACTTATAAAAGAAATGTAGACAATAGTGTGTGAGAACATGAAGAGAAAAATATGAATGTGTGAAGTCTAATGTCAATATCATTGTGATATTGCTAATCCAATGCTCCTTATGTTCGAAAAATGTGTCTGCTCAGCAACTTAAATAACGCAGTGAATGTTGTTGAACTGTCAAAATGAAACCCATTGCTACTGGTAGTGTGTTATG
This sequence comes from Eremobia ochroleuca, assembly GCA_949629135.1. Taxonomy (NCBI): domain Eukaryota; kingdom Metazoa; phylum Arthropoda; class Insecta; order Lepidoptera; family Noctuidae; genus Eremobia; species Eremobia ochroleuca. The sequence continues at coordinate 4,698,976 of OX451407.1, forward strand.
CAATCAACCCGTAGGTTTAAGTTGCATTTCTAAAAAAATTAAATGCAAATGCGAATTGCATAACGTTCAAACTGACAACAAATTGAACTAAGAGCTGCTTTTCACTGCGTAACACATTTTTTTAAATATTTCGTTTAAAAGAACACTATCTTTCCACTTCATCATAGTTGTCTATGTATTGATTATCTTGATTACATTATCATTATTAAGATTCTAGTGATATATATTTTAGTAGTATGTATGTATGTTTAGTTGTATGTATGTAAGTATATTCTCATAATATTTCTTTAGTCTTATTAAGTAAATTGTTTATGATTTTATGTTTTTTGATCTCCTTTACTCTTTCACATGCTGTCTACATCTCTCTATCTATTGTCCTATCGCAGGTATGCTGGAAGAGATTTCTTATGATAAGCATCAGCTTTGTACCTATTTTTCTGTTCTGTTATTTTCCTTGTCTTTTTTATGTCTGTATCATCATCTGCCTAGCCTTTTTCCCAACTATGTTGGGGTCGGCTTCCAGTCTAACCGGATGCAGCTGACTACCAGTATTTTACATGGAGCGACTGCCTATCTGACCTCCACAACCCAGTTATTGGGTAGTACGATACCCCTTGGTATAACTGGTTGTCAGACTTTCGGACTACTGACGACACGTGACGACGGTCAAAGATCCACGAATGACAGCCAGGACCAACGACTTAACGTGCTTTCCGAGGCACGGAGGGATCTCTGTATGTAAAGATGGTCACCCATCCACAGACCAGCCGCGGTTAGTGGAGCTTAACCTGATCGATCGACCTGTGTGTGTTTTTATGTGTGTATATAGGTAACTGGTAAAATAAATAAAACCACAATTCAAATCAGTCACTTTCTAATCGTATAATCTTCACTTATATACTCTTCTGTCCTCCGTTTCCCCATCGACAAGTCTATGGGGCCTTCGCAGCATTCACTGGTGGTGTCTACGACTGCCTTTAATTCAGGGTTGTGTCTTATAATACCGTACATTGGCACGGGCAGTGTTGCTTCTGCTTTACGTACAGCTTTTATACTATTGTTGCATTTTGAGGAGTTTCGCGTGTGCATTCTAGGGACAAAATGGCAAAAAATGGATTACCTACAACAGTTATTTTATTTCACTTGTTGTATAGTACGTTATTGTCTAGAGGATAGGCAGAGGCATCTATGGGATAAATCATACAAGTGATGATTGTATTTTCCCCGTTCAAATGGGAACACAGCTTTATGCAAAATGTCCACTAGCAATTTACCTATATCTGTATTGCGCAGGTTTTGATTCATAAAACTTGCAGCAAGTCGACTCACCGTAAATGTTTACACAGTGAAAGTCTACTTGAGCCGATTTACATTACGAAAAAGTTTGTGCAAAATTAGTTCTTCATTGATAGTTTCGCGTGTTAATAATCGCCCATGAGACACTTAGTTGCCCAGCAACTTTTTTGTCTCTGTCGCTATCTCCTCGCCGAGATTTGGATGATGCGCACACGGAAGCGAGAGCAACACTACTTTCTTGTTAAATTTTCGGTTGAGCAGCAACTGGCTAGCAACTTTTTTGTCGCCGTGCGCGCACTTGCATTGAAATCATTAGACGGGCGACAGCTGCGTCCAAACAGGCGGACAAAAATGTCTCCCAGCTGTCGCGTCACTACATGCGCGTACTTTTATACAATCCGTAGACTTGATGTGAGAGACAAATTAGTTGCAGAGTCAAAAGTTGCTAGTGGCCGCCCTCCTATATACGTGAAACTACTCGTGTCAACGAGGAACTCCTCCTTAGTCGTTCACTCTTGACAGAGTGCTCGTGGTTGATGATTCTGCATTTTCTTTGGCCAAAGCAGCCCTCGCGATGCTCCTCCACTTATTCTGATCTTCAGGATGAGGAACTAAGTTCGCGCAACTAGTTTCCTAATGTAAATCCGGCTTTAGGTACTTCCAAGTGGAGATTAATACATTACATCTGATCATTTAATAGAGTTGCCAATCTTTAAGGCTTATTTAATCGCACTCTGTTAGTTCTTCTGTGCCACAGAGCACGGAATCGCCGAGCTAACAGCGTCTAGAGATGGCAGTACCTGCATACTATTAAAATTCATGACGCCGAAAGTGTGTTGAGCGCACAACTTCTGATCTTCGCCATTCAAAACCATCGTGTAAACGGTACACCACAGACTACCTACAGTATTTGTCTCTCCTTCCCTTTTCAATCCATCCAAAGGCTGCCTTTCAAAGATCGCTCTTAGGGACAAGAACGCCCATTGTGTCACCCTTTGTAAAATTTCCATATTTATGTCTGTAATTTATATGGTGTACCTATAGTCATCAAAGGAGATAAGTAACCAGGGTCGTCGGATATAGTTGAAGTTTAGTAAGAAATCGATGGATGCTTTAGAATGAAATTTAATTTAATTAATAGAATACAAACAGCTCATATATCCAGTTAAATTTCATTCAAAAACATCCATCGGTCTCTTATTAAACTTCAACTAAATCCGATGACCCTGGTTACTTATTTCCTTAGGTGACTGTACATAATAACTCTATTCTATTCTGTTTCTATACATAATTTGTGTCGTAGTGCGAGTAAACGGTGACTCGCTTGGTTTGTATAGAAAGTGTTGACAGCGCCAGTTCTAGCAGCGTCCGTCTCCGTGCTCTATGTTGTGTAGGTACACACGGCTACAAAACAAGCCATACATAACCAATATAAGCTGACTTCTCATTGTACAAAAAAACTAACTAGCTAAAACTGGAAATATATAGCATGATTTGTAGCCGTGTGTAGGTACTTATAGGTAGGAAATTCCATCCTCGAGACCCCTCGTAATACTCAGGGGAATAGAAGGGCGGTTATATTCTCTGTAGAAGCTGGTATACACGTTGGAACTTACTTGTACTTGCGACAGGCGTCGTCCCTATGCCGCTCCAAGTAACGTCGCTGACTGAACGCCTTGTCACACGTGGAGCAGCGCCATTGCCAAGTGTGGTGGCCACGAGTTCGCTGGTGAGCGCGGAGGTTTGAACTGGAAACAACAAAACACTTTCACACCTCTGTTCCTCGAATTGATAGTCAGAAGTGTATAACCACACCCTCATTTCTCCATTATTGTTATGAAGTCCCATATAATAATAATTCGACGGCACGGTTGGCGCAGTGGTTAAGCGATTGACTGCTGCGCTGCGTGTCGCGGGTTCGATTCCCGCACGGAACAAATATTTGTATGACCTACAAGTAGTTGTTCCGGGTCTGGCTGTTTGTGCGTGTGACTTTAAATGTTTGTAAGCACACCCACAATACAGAAGAAATTGATAGAGTGGGGCAACGCCTTTAACTGGCACAGTTCTATAGAACAATGGTGCTATTCTGCAAAAATCTCACCGTGAAAACTCAGGTGAAGTGAGTTTGGATGCTAGGGATTGACACTATTGACAGCTCACTCCACGTTCACTTCACTTAAGTTCTCACGGTGAGATTTTTACAGAATAGCAGTACTGTTCATAATCTCAAATAATTTACATTCCATCGCCAAATAATGATATCTATTATCTTCATTAGGGCTGATTTTTCAATCATCTGACATCTTTATTCGAGGAATAATTTTAAAATGTTGATAGTTATTTCATACGAAAACTGTCAAACGTCAATTTTATTCGTCGAATAACAGCCCTTAGTGCAATGTATTTTAAGAATAGAATACTCTTTATTATGTACACCATATACATTACAGACTGACTTATAGAAATTTTACAAAGGGTGACAAAATGGGCGGTCTAAGTTGATTTTTGAGTGAACATTTCTAACAAAAAGGTTGTAATAAATTTTGGTTGCAATGGAATTTGAAGTTTGTTATGTATGACATTCAGTTTGTTGTTCCATAACTTATCTCAAATTCGCAATTCAAATATAGGCTCCAGGCAGCTATTAAGAAAATCCTAAAGAAGAAACGTCATAACACTCCGACCTAGAGATCGAACCCAGATCTAACGCTCAGAGTCGCTGTTGCGAGTAGCTGCGACCACTACGCCACTAGACCAACTATGCGATCACTGAATACTTAATTGAAAATAACTATACCGAATGACTATGATGACAGTTTTAACAATATCGATAGAAAACAAACATGGACCGTTACTTCAAGAAAAGTTTCAAGTACCTACAGACGCCAGCACATCAAGCTACTACAATCTGTCAGATTTCTTTAATAGATTTTCAACTTTATCGCTAAAGTATAAGGTTCAAAGTTGATTGGGAAAATTTGACAGTTTCGGGTAGCTTGATGTGCTGGCGTCTGTACAACTTAAAAGTAAGGTAGTGACACATCTAGCAGAGTAATTGCGTAACACTATCAGTAGCAATTCCTTTCATTTTGACAGTTCAGCAACATTCATTGCGTTACTCGTATTTAAATTGTTGAGCAGATAAATTTTTCAAACATAATTATGAAGCAATGGATGGATTCCTTTAAAATGATTCAGTTTGTGATTGATAGTAACTACGCAATTACGCTGCAGCCGGTCGATTCTGTAAAAATCTCACCGTGAAATCATAAGTGTAGTGAGCTTGAAGTGAGCAGTGTTAATAGTGTTAATCCCTAATGACAGCTCACTGCCCGCTCACTTCACTTAAGTCCTCACGGTGAGATTTTTACAGAATAGCACTGCTGTTCAAGAAAAAGTTTGTCTCGGTAAATCGTTCGCTAAGAGCTATCTTAGCGAACTATTTACCGAGACAAACTTTTAATAAGACCGCCCATTGTGTCACCTTTTGTAAAATTTCTATATTTATGTCTGTAATTTATATGGTGTACATAATAAAGAGTATTCTATTCTATCGTTCTCTTTCATTCATACGTGTGCAAAACAGCCCCACAGTCAAGTAGCACAGCACAGTTAAGTGCCTGTCTGCGTTCGAATCTACGACCTTCAACTTGTAAGGTGCGGCCGTTCCTACTGGGCCATCACTGCTGCAGTAGTTACTTACCGATCAGCAAACGTCCTGCCACAAAGCTGATGAGGACAGGGAAAGGGTCTCTCTCCCGTGTGAAGCCGTAGATGACCCTTCAGCACCCACGGCCGGTCAAAGCCTTTGCCGCAGTACGAACAGTTGTGAGTGTCGCGTGCACAACGACGTGGCTCCGAGCACTCCCGGGGCCCCGGAGGTTCTGTAGGCGTTCATGTAATATCGTTAAAAACTAAAAACTTGCCGGTCTGTTCATACCTATTGTTTGGACATGTCCACACGGAGAGAAAAATCTTAGAAAAATTACTGTGCTGTCTCATAATTCGAGTGCATTTGAGTGGTAATGGAAAAATTACCATGCTAGCACAGTAAAAATTCTTATGCTGTACAGTAAAATTTATTGGACAAATAGTGAATTTTTCCCAATCTCACTCAGAAAATTTTCCGTATATGTCACTTGCACTCACTTTACAGTGACGAGCACAGTATATTTTCGAAGAATTTTCTCTTCGTGCATAATGTAATTTTTTGAAGTATAGCTAGCGCTTTTTCATTTTTTCGTTCATTTGTAAGCGCATCACTTGAGGACAGCTTTAGTTTCCATAATGTACTTATCATAAATTCCGAAAAAGGTATTGGGAAAAAAAAATTGAAAAGATGCCCGGAAAACTGAAAAAAAAAAGACGGAAAGTGCTTTCTATTCATTGAAATTTGTACAGGACAACGTCGGTCGGGTCAACTAGTAACTGATAAAAACGCTTCTTAACTAATAGTCCTCCAGAATAGCCATCAACGTGGGAGATGTTGTGTCGGCAGGTGTGTGCGCTGACACCTGTGTCAGCGCACACACGTGTACCTACTTCCTATTCCCGCACTCTCAGTCTAATGTGTCGGCACGCAATCCAACACGACCGGAGAGAGGTCAAGCATAGGACCCATACTTAAAAGTGATTTGATAATTATACCTTTACTAATTATCTAGAGAGGGGTCCGTGGCTAAATAATAACAGCCGCACAGGTCGATCGATCAGGTTAAGCTACGATTGCCGAGGTTGGTCTGTGGATGGATGACCAACTTTACATACCGAGACCCCTCCATGCCTCGGAAAGCACGTTAAGCCGTTGGTCCCGGCTGTCATTCGTGGATCTTTGACAGTCGTTACGGGTCGTCAGTAGCCCGAAACTCTGACAACCAGTCTTACCTAGGGGTATCGTATTACCCAGTAACTGGTTTGTGGAGGTCAGATAGGCAGTCGCTCCATGTAAAATACTGGTATTCAGCTGCATCCGGTTAGACTGGAAGCCGACCCCAACATAGTTGGGAAAAGGCTAGGCAGATGATGTTGACCTTTTCTAATTATATTTGTTGAGAGGAATAGCCTAGCACTGGACAACGCATTCATTAATTGAATGATTACGTCTGCTTTGATTGAATGATTGACGGAGAAGCTTTTACCTACGAGAGAGAGAGTTATTGCTCTCCGCAGCTCCGTAGGCGCTCGTGAACTTTGTAAATCGGCATGAATAATTCTTGCATCAACGGAAATACCTCTAGATATTTTATACTATAGATTTGCGTGTAACATGATTTATGTGTCACAAGAAAGCACCTATAAATTCTATTCTAGAGTTCCGTTTTGCTTTTATTTATTTAGATTTAGTTCTAGCTGGCCGCTGGTTCGACCGGGTCGAATAAAGTTTCCTATATGGCATCCCCCGGGAACTTGTGAGGACAAAACTTGTATATTTTCATTTTACTGACAAAAGAAATTTTATTCATTTTTCAGAGAGGTCAATTGAAAACAAGACAAGCGGACCGGGAAAAAGGGTCATAATAAATATTTACTTGTTTTTTAAAATTCTACGAATCAATTCGGCCTATCGCTAAATTCGCAATTCCTGACACAGTGAGGCACTTTAATTTATTGGGTAGCCCGCAAAATTAAGGGAAACCAATAATAACTTCATAGTGATATTTATTTTAGAAGTAAGTATGTATGTATGCTAGTATGTATGTATGTATGTTTGTATGTATGTATGTATGCTTATTTGTATGTATGTATGTAAGTATATTCTCATTGTATTTGTTTAGTTTTTTAAGTAAATAATTGATTACGATTTTATGTATTCTTTTCGTCTCCTTTACTCTTTCACACGCTGTCTACATCTCTCTATATAATGTCCTATCGCAGGTATGCTGGAAGAGATTTCTTAAGAAATAAGCATCACCTTTGTACCTATTTTTCTGTTCTGTTTTTTCTTGTCTGTTTATACATAAATGGTAAAATAAATAAATAAATAATAATAGTCCACCTAACCGAATTTCGGCCATGCCGGCCAATCGCAGAGGAGACGGGTCATCTATGCGGGAGATATTATATTGCAAAAGTGTGTGCGCAGACACAGGAGCGCTCACTCTTCCCTCACTCTCATAATCCGATGGGACGGCAATCCGACACGACCGGGGAGAGATCAGGCGCAGGACCAACGGCTCAACGAGCTTACCGAGGCACCGGGGTTTCAAACTGCCAAATTCCAAACTCCGAGGTGTTACTGAGAAACCCAATAACACTTTGTCAGACCTGAGAATTGAAACCAGGACCCGACGCTTAACAATCGCACGAACCCACGGGGCAGGAAACCAATAATAAAAGGTACACAACAGCTCGTTCAAAGCTAGAACTGCGCACAAGTCAGGCAGATATTGGAAAAATGTGGTTCAAGTGCCTCGGAAAGCACGTTAAGCCGTTGGTCCCGGCTGTCATTCGTAGATCTTTGACAGTCGTTACGGGTGTCAGAAGCCCGAAAAATCTGACAACCAGTCTTAACTAGGGGTATCGTATTACCCAGTAACTGGGTTGTGGAGGTCAGATAGGCAGTCGCTCCATGTAAAATACTGGTATTCAGCTGCATCCGGTTAGACTGGAAGCCGACCCCAACATAGTTGGGAAAAGGCTAGGCAGATGATGATGGTTCAAGTCCTGATATTTTGTCCTATTCAAGCAATAGATTATTTCTGTTAAACTTTCTCGCATGCAGCTACAAACTCGGGGATGGATTTTTAGGGTCTAACATCCAACAAAGCGGAAAGGAGATGTCTCGAAGAACCAATAGATTCGTTGATTCTCGCTATTCTTTTTTACATGGTCTCCCCATAAATTCAATGCAATACAGTAAACCTATTGATAGCATAAGATAATATAACATTCTAATCAGCTGTAACAATAATGATGGAAAAGTCAAAAATGTATTTATTGGATTGATATCAACTATCGACAAGTTTATGTTAGTCACTTGAAAGTCCTTTTAGAAATACCAAACGCTTTGAAAGAGATTGCCACTTGTCTAGTCTGTCACTCACCATTCTCCTTGACCTGTCCATTCTTGTCAGGACCACCGACGCTATCCTTGTCAAAAGACTCGGTGCACGTGAGGAGTGCCTTGTCCAGCTTCTCATCAGCACTGGCTTTCACCAGACTCTTGAGTTTCTCAGCTATCTTGTCGATTTCTGAACCCCCTGGCGACAGGCACACTGTTAGTGTAAATAAAATAAAATAAAGTTAATTTTAGTTTAATTATTCAATAAAATACTAACTAAACACGGGGTAGCACCGACATCGACGCGCTACCTATTACCATGAATTCAGTAAGCACATGATTCTGAACAACTTGATAAAAAAATTGCTGTTCCATACATTTTGACCGCGTAGGTATTGCAGTTTTCTATGAGGCAGCTGATTATTAGGGTTCCGTCCGTACCTCAAAAGGAAAAAGGAACCCTTATGTAGGTCACTAGATAAGTTTTGTCGTACTCGATAAATAATTATTTCTTTTCGAAGTAATCCCCATTAGCATGAACACGCGTCCTCCAAAAGACCAAATGGACATATTAATATCCATTTGGTCTTTTGGAAAAATATTAACTAGAAGTATATAAAACCCTCAAACTGCCCCGAAAGGTGGTAATGTTTAGGGGGCTATTTCACCCACAAAAAAGGCGCGTTGGCAAAGAAAAAAAAATACGTGTCTCTTAAAATTTGATGGAGAATAACATATATATCAGCCACAAAAAAATCGGAGGTGACACGTCGGGATACCTTCCTTGTAACCTTGTAAGGCAAAGACCCCCCCCCCTCCCCCCCCCCGTAGTGCTTACGTAATATTTGAATGGCACCGACATCGAGTTATCGAAATAGCGATCGCGAGCATCTTCGGCATACATATAATTCGTGTCCTACAAAATAACTGTGTACACTGGTCGCAGCGGTGCACGAAAAAAATCTTGTCTGCGCAAGACACGACGCGGCGAACGTTGTTGCGGAGAACGTTGTTTCGTGTGTAAAACAGACAAAATTCTTGTCGTGTACACGAAGAATAAATTTGTCTTGTCTGCCGCAGACACGGTAAATTTTCTTACCGTACCTATACAAGCGCCGTAAGTGCACTACGCCGTGTAGCGTGTAAGTACCTAACTACTCAAAAACTATTACGCAAAGGCAGAACAAACCTTTATTACTGAATTTCAACGGCTCCCTGCTTTTGATTTCTTCAATAATTGGCGCCAACGGTTCCTTCCTCGGCTTCCGTTTCCTGTTGACTTCCTGTATCAGTTCGGAAATGGATTGCGTTGTGTTGTCGCAGCCTTTGCGTTTCCTTCGATGCGTCTTGTCATACGTTTTGCGTTCCGTTTTTGCTTCGGAAGATCTTAAGTTGTACGTTTTTTCCGTATATTTTTTTATTGACATCTTGTTTTTTGGTGCGGTTAGTTCGGGAGATTTTACAGCTTTTTCGCTTTCCGAAGCGTATTCGTATGGTTCTGTTTCTTGAAAATTTTGTAAGAACTGACTTTTCTTAAGTAATTGAAGGTAGAATCGCGTAGAAATTGGCACTTTGTCATGGTATACTGTTTCATTGGTTTTTAAAAGATTTTTTTGCCGTTTGGTGCTTGGTTTTGCTATTCGCGTCGATTTCACTTCATCTGAAATCGGGGTTTTCTAGAGCTAGATTCATAGAGGTAAAATAGAGGTGAAATGCCCATAAACATGCTTTGAAATTCACGTTGGCTCTCGTTGGCTCTAACAATAATATTCTGTAGGGAGTCGTAATTTTCATGGGCTAACTTCCTATTATAAGTTCGTCAGAGGGTAAACCCCGAACGTTTTTTTTTTTTTGTAAGCTGTGACAGTTCAACAACATTCATTGCTTTATTTACGTTTTTGAGCGGACAAATTTTTCAAACATATGAAGCAATGGATTGGCAATTTCCTTCAAAATGATTCAGATTGTGATTGATAGCGTGCTACGCGATTAGAGTGCTGTTTCTCCACCTTTTTCGATCCCTGTCATACCTGTATGACAGAGGTCAAAATAAGGTGGTAATGGTAATATCCTAGTTCAGCCGATGTATTCTGTAAAACTCTCACCGTGAGAACTTTGGTGAGGTGAGCTTGAAGTGAGCTGTCAATAGTGTCAATCCCTAGCTTTAGGTGTATTACTCAAGCACTCACACTCACTTCAAGCTAAGTTTTCACGCGGTGAGATTTTATACAACGTGTAACGTTAAATGCGCAAAACCTGTAAATAGTTTGATCAGAATAACGAGCAGAATTAATTGAACCACTTTTTAATATAGGTCACATTTTTCAAAAAATCTTCATTAAAAACGTTGCCGTGTCTATTTATTAATAGGTCAAGCAAGCCAATGTCAGCGCGGCGCAGCGGCCCGGTGACGACTCCTCCCTCGGTAAAGCGTCGTCGCAGACGCAAGAAACGATCAGAATGGCCAGTAAAACTAAAACAGCTCATAAAACCTTTACATTTTTTTTAATGACTTATTTTCTCTCTGAAATAGCTCAATTGAATTAAAAATCAGTTAGGGTGTCTGAGGTTTTGCGCATTTAACGTTACACGTTGTATAGAATAGACCCGCAGGGGTCTAGTCTCATTGATGTAACGTTTACTAAAGTTTTGGGAAATAAATTACTATTACCTTCAGACAAGTTACGGTTAACTTATGTGACAGATAGTTTCATCCCTCATTACTGTTGTTAAACGTGGAACGTGGTTCCCAGGTTCGATTCTCAAGCCGACCAAAGTATTATTGAAACCTCTGTAGCCTTATTTACATCTATAAGGGGGTGATAGACTTGTTCTGTTCGATCGTTATGTAACATTCAAAGCATGTTAACATATTAAACAATTTATAAAAATAAGCCTAGTAATTGTTTCTCATTGTAAGTGTACTGATCATTTAACACGTTATAGGTATTACAGGAAAATCTACAGGTCAGTTGCCACCTCAAATAATATCAAACAAATCAACGACATATTCCAAGAATCGTAAAAATTCCACCGGTCTTCAACCGTAACAAATTCCCAGTAATAAAAATCATAATTCATGATACCATTATGTTTCCAAGAGTCACATTTTCATATAAATTGGCAATCATAAAAATATTTTAATTGAAAAAAATAACGTGACACTGTCATTCTGGTTCGAAAGATAAAGTTTGGAAATTACTGAATATGAAGCTGAAATAACGCAGAAAATCACGGAAAAGGCCGTAAGTAGTGTAGAACAACGTATTCCCTTTCATTTTATACCACAAACTGCCCCTCATTTACATAGGATACAAAAATATTGTAAGAATTCAGCGAATGCAAAGTGACTTACTTTCGACTGAATATTCACCAAATTCCTGTATGAAACTCCTCTTGAGACGTCGCACGGAGTTTAAGAAACACCTGGGCATGATGCCAACAGTAGCAAAATATTCTATTTTATTATAGTTTACTTAAAATTATAAATCACAATATGAGAAGTTCGTAGTACTTGCGACCACTTGCTGCAGAGAAAGACAGAAACAAACGACATTAAATTTTATTTTAAGAATATTCCTAATTCGAATATAGCGGTCATTGCTTGCCAGTCGGTGAAGGTTTTATACGTTCCTGGAGTTCCTATTATACCTCTTTGAGTCATTGTTGGCATTATTTTCTATATATAGAAAGTTTTTCATTAAACCTACTTAGGTACATAAATAATGCTGTGTTGGGTCGTATTAGTGGCGAGGAAAAGTGTTTGTGATGTAGCGTGTCTTATCTTTTGATCTCCCGCCAAGATGTCTTTAACTTCAGTGAAGAATCTATGAAATTATTGATGACGGAGCTGTAAAAATTGAACTCGACGTGATCGATTTAAAGGCTTGGTGGATTTTATTGCATCAGAAAATATACGCTTTTTACAAGGTACGGACAGTAGCGGAATTAAAAGATTGCCAATATAGAAAATGGGGAAACCTCTACGGTTCGGAAAAGCTCATCGCGGCATGTGTCGTGAAAAGCGTAGATAATGAGCAGGCGCGCGAGAGGCGCGCGCGGGTGTGGCGGGGGGAGACTGCGCATCGATTATTCGGCGGCGAGCGCGCGTCGCGACCGCACGCGAGCAGTCACGCTCGCATTTACCGCCCGAAACGATCGCGACGCCGGGAAATGTTAAATTATTACAATAAAATTGATATTAGCCGGATCGGTCGCGTGTGTACGTGTGACAACAGTGTGTAGTGCATGTGGTGACGGTGCGGGTGATGACAAGCTAAGGGCGGCGGGGCCGAGCCGGCGACGAAATGGGCAACTCTTGCAGTTCGGGGCAAGCACACAAGGACAAGGATAATGTATCACAACATTCTGAGGAGTGAGTACCGACGACTATGGATTGACGCGTGAAGGTCGAGACGCTCACAATACTATCGTTAACTAAATGTGTTGAAGAAAACAACATCGTTATTTATGTATAATAGTTGTTGAACGGTAGCCGCTGAGATAAGCGCACTGTTGTGAAATCGTCAAAATAAATCAATACATCGACAGCGCTTGCCTACAGGTTGTCCAAATTTGCAAAGAAACCAGAGTACTTATTAAGAAAATGTACAAAACAACCTTGGACATGGTCAATAAATATTGCAAAATTTCGTATGAATACTGAACTCATTGAATTAAGTACCTACCCAATTATAATTATTGTGCCAACACGGACACACACATTAACAAAAACAGATAAATAGAATGAATGAACACATTAATTATGATAAAAACAGTAGACTTTACACAGCTGCAATCTCCCAATACACATAAATGATCAATTAGTTATATTTAACACTGGACAAAACCACAAAATCTGACCAAAAAACGGCAAAAAATCCACGCAAAGGTAGAAATCGCAAAAAGCATGATAACCACTCAATAATGAAAATTCAGAAAACATTGCAGTAGACGAAGATTACAAATTGAATATTGATATGAATATTGAAGATGCATATCCGCTCTAGCACGCGTAGCAGGACCCCCATAGAAACGGGTTTTGTCGACGGAAGAATAGACAATGACAAATATGAATGATATGATAGACAAAATCACAGATTTGTATAAAAATCTGACGACAATCTGTCAATTGGTTTATTCTTCCATCGACAGAATCCGTTTCTATGGTGGTCATGCTACACGAGCAGAAATATTAAACAACAAAACTGAACTAGAATTTTAGTAAGACTATTTGTTAGAGAAAAGTAATGTTTGTTTAAAGTGAAATCTAGGATGTCGTTTTGCGAAAGACATAATTCGGATTCCCAAACTTATTTCGATACGTGTAGAACCAGGCAAAGATGAATTGAAAATAGAGCCTGAGCTTATATATCATACTAGCTTCAGCTCGCGACTTCGCCCGCGTGAAATTTCACCCTCCTCCATTCACCCCCTTAAGGGTAGAATTTCGAAAAACCCTTTCTTAGCGGATACTTACGCTTCACAAAGAACACGCCCTCCAAATTTCATGTCACTAGGACCAGCGGTTTAGGCTGTGCGTTGATATATCAGTCAGTCAGGACTTAGAATTTTATATACAAAATATGTCCCGGAGTTAACGCACGCCACCAAACACCCCAATTAGAATATTATGTTATAACCATATTACATACACTGAATTTTTATTATTATGTATAAAACATTGGTTTTCTATTAAATTAGTTGCACTGATTATGGGAGAAAATTGTGGTTACATTACAAATCTACGCATGCACACAATCGCACACATATAAGGGTCTAGCGTTGTAGATACTTCATCCATTTTGGTTTGTTTTGACTTTACAGCGGAAGTGTGACAGTAATTTATGTAGTTTTCATTATTTTTGGGTTAAAAAATTATATATATTCAAAATGACAGATATGTATTCAGTAACCGATTCTGAACACACTTATTTTCATAATGTGCATTAATTCAGTTACTCGTTGTTTATACATAGATGTTATATGAAGAAACATGGACTTATAGTTCATAAAGTCTGAAATCGCCAACTCGTCTTGAGCAAGCGTGGTGATCAATGCTTGTGACTTCTCTTGTGTATGAGAAGAAGCTTTTGCCCAGCTATGGGACAATAATTGGGTGGTAATTGCCATCTGCCTAACCTTTTCCCATCCATCGAGGTCGGCTTCCAGACTAACTCCTTTAAGTATCGCCTATAGACACTCCTAAATTTTTAATTTGATTATTATTTTATTTTTTATTTGTAACGTGCGTTTTGTTTGTGCAGAATAAACATTTTTTCTTTCTTTCAATCTTTTCTTTTCTAAATCATCATCTGCCCTAGGCTTTTTCTAACTACGTTGGGGTCGGCTTCCATTCTAAACGGATGCAGCTGAATACCAGTATTTTACACGGAGCGCCTATCTGACCACCACAACCTAGTTCCTGGGTAAAACAGACTTTTAAGCTTCTGACGACCAGTAACGACTGTCAAAGATCTACGAATGATAGCCGGGACCAACGGTTTAACGTGCTTTCCGAGGCACGGAGGGGTATAACCTAGGAGTATGTATAACCTAATCGATCGACCCGTGCGGCTGTTATTACTTAACCACAAGCCCCTAATGCATAAGCTAATAATCAGTGATCGGAGTAGGTAGATTGATTTTTGGTACTTGTATCATAAATGCCCACAGAAAGAATAACATGGATAAGCTATTTTCCCGGAAAGCAATTCCGGTATTTCCGGATCCGATTAAATATTGTTAATGTTGGTAGTGATATTATTACTACCTACTCAATTCAAAATTTAAATGTAGGTATCAAAACTAAATTCATTTATTATTTATTTGAATAATAAAAACAATTTTTGAGCAGATTCCAGAAGTCAGTATGTACACAAGCGAGGGTCAAGTAACGTTTTAACAACACAGTAACAAACAAAGAAGCGCACTCTACGAACCGAAGTAAATGAGTGAGCTACCTGGCATGTCGTCGGTGGGCGTACGCATTGTTTTGATGACCGGTTAGCTCCACCACCCATGATCCTTTATGCTGATAGGTCGCTGGGTTGTGTCAAATCGTAACTGTGCCGTTAAAAAAAAATAATATAAAGAATATAATATTGCTCATTTTAACACAATTTCTACCTAAGTTCCGGTTTTTTTTTGTTAATAATCAACCAATTCCGAAATTACAGAGGAAAGTCCATATTAATATATACGTTTCCGATCAATAACCCCATTTCAATCTACCTACTTCGATCACTGCTAATAATCCCCACCGATTTACATCACCTCCCGAGAATTGATCGCAAATTCCAAGATCTTAGATAAATAATAACATCGGTACCCACTACCCAACCTACACCACGGTAAGATGACTTCTGAAGAATTCCCAGTAACAACAGCAAAAAGGATGCTCTCAATATCGAAACATTCCCAGAATAACCAATCCGCCTCTTTTCAAACCCACGTAGGATAATAGAGTGCTTTCCTCTGAATTTTGTTCAGAAGCCTTTTCGGTAGAGAGCGGAAACAGCCAGATAAATATAACCTCCATGGTATATTTAATCATTTCCCAGGATGTAGGCTCTGATTTCCGATAATTCATTCATTCCCTCTTATGGAATCTTTTTGCAGACTCGTGTAGGTTTTATATCTAATTCGATCACTTAATTGCTCTCTCGAGCAGTTGTGTTTGGTACATTTAAGATTTTCCGCGAAATTCTTGATTATTTGTTGGAAAAAGCTAATAAAATACATGAAGGTTTAACATTTTTAGTAAGACAGAATGAACCAGGTGCTCTTTAAAGCTAGGATGTCCTAACACTACGGTGGCCGCCATATAGCGTTTTTGACACCGCAAAGGACCACAGCGTTTTTGACACCGTACCTAAAGGACACCGTAAACCCCAGTGCCAGAATTTTCATGACGGTGGTTATGTGGCGGCCACCGCTCTTCTAGGAAACCGAACCTACAGATTGTTCATGCTCCTGTCACAGTCATCATTCCATAAATTATGTACAACTAGCTGCGCCCGGCGGTTTCACCCACATAAGTTTCGATCCCGTAGGAATATCGGAATAAAAGTATTATATGTGTTAATCCTGGTTATAAACTATCTGTGTGCCAAATTTTATCAAAATTGGTCCAGCCGTTGGAGCGTGAAGAAGTAACAAACATACAAACACACTCACAAACTTTCGCCTTTATAATATTAGTGTGATAACTGCCGCGCGATTCTGTAACCATCTCACCGTGAAAGCTTGGGTGAAGTGAGCGTGGAGTGAGCTGTCATTCGCTAGGGATTAAGAGTATTAAGTGCTCACTTCACTTATGATTTCACGGTGAGATTTATACAGAATCGACCGGCTGTTGTCCGCGATCCCATTGGCAGCCTAGGGAAACTACCTACTTCATGTGCCTGGATTTAAAGTATCCTATACAGCGTGTAACGGAAGGGGGGTATCAACCCTGAAGGAGGTGAATGTGCTCATGAAACTCAACAACTTTCCCCAAAGAACATAGGTCGAAATATGAAAAAAAAATTTGGCCCTCCCATAGTAAATCAATCAGCTGGTAGTCAGTTTTGTAAGGAAGGGCCAATTTTTTTTTTTCATATTTCGACCTATGTTCTTTGGGGAAAGTTGTTGAGTTTCATGAGCACATTCACCTCCTTCAGGGTTGATACCCCCTTTCCGTTACACGCTGTATATGCAAAATAAGTAAATAGGTATTTATTTATTTGTTTATATTTACATAATTTACGTCTTAGGGTTGATTTTTCAATCGACAGATATTTTTTATTCGTGGAATAAAATTGACGTTTGACAGTTTTTGTATGGAAGGAATGTCAAAAATTCAAAATGATTCCTCTGATAAAATCAGGCGTTGGAAAAATCAACCCTTAAAATAATAATATGTACAAGTATTTAAATAATTGTATATGAAAGGAAGGGAAATAATAAAAGGGCATCAAAATATTCGTCCGCATCGCTGTCAACAGGAAAAGTGCCCAAAAGGCAGGGAGCGTTGCCACGTTGTACGGCATTGCTGATTCTTTGGTCAAAAAATAGGCCAGCCCTCTGGTCACGTCAAGAGTAGTAGAGTAGATTCACTTGCTGAAGTGTTAAGTAGTAGGTAACAAAGAAACGGACACTGTCGGATAATCTCTAATCTATACTAGCATTATAAATAGGCAAAAATTGTGAGTTTGTATGTAAGGGGTCATCTTCGGAACTACTCATCCGATTCCGAAAATTGTTTCACTAATGGGAAGCTACATTATCTCTAAGTGTCATAGACTATATTAAAAAGTGCTATAGATACGTGCAAAGCCGCAGGCGAAGCGTGTTAACCCTTAGCCAGGCAGTGGTCACATAGCGACCACATGGATTTTTATTTTTTTGTGACGAGCCGATTTCTGAGATTCATTACAGTGAGTAGTCTAACCCTTAAAAGCTGCGTAGATAACATGTAGGACAGTGGCCACATACAGACCACATGTCTGCATGTGCAGCAGGTCATATTATGATTTTCTATGTCTATGGGTCATATAGACATCACAGGGATTTTTTTTTTCAAAAACAGAAAAAAAACAATAAATTATATTTGTTATAACCCTGTAATCTACCAAAATCAGTATTCAAAAGAAAAAAAAATGGATAGGCCTGGTTAAGGGTTAAAACGATCCCAAGAAATACAAAAGATATTTCTATGTGATTATGACTTCGTCCTGATGAACACTGAGCAAAGTAGTTTTGCGTGCATAAACTATGACCGATCGTCATCTGCCTAGCCTTTTCTATCTCTCTTCTATTTTAGGCGCCGGTCTCGAAGTCAGCGATTGCGGGTAGTTGCGTATCACACTATCAGTAGCAATGGGTTTCATTTTGACAGTTCAACAACATTCATTGCGTTATTTACGTTGTTGAGCAGACACATTTTTCGAGCATATGGAGCAATGGATTAGCAATATGCTTCTAAATGATTCAAATTGAGAGTAATAGTGTGTTACGCAATTAGAATGCTGGTCGCTCACCGAGTCGTAAAAGTTTCGCTTTGGCGTTTGCCAAAGAGCGATGGAGCGCAGCATTCTGGGTGTAAAAAGGCAGGACCGGGTATTAGGGTGCCGGTCTAGAAGCTAGCGGGCAGATCGCGGCGGCGCTAGAGCGGCGTAGTGATGTGCTATGAGAACTTAGTGTCTTTGTTGTAGAACGAAATGTCTAAATAGCGACGACAACTATTTTTTTATATAAATTTCATCGTAACGTTACATTTAAAGCAAAAAAATAAAATGCACAACACTACGTCAATGCAGACGCGCGGGCACCGCTAGACTGATGCGCATCGCTCGTACGCCGCTCCCCGCGCCGCTGCCTTCGAGGCCAGCCGTGCGATTCTGTAACCATCTAACCGTGAAAGCTTAGGTGAAGTGAGCGTGGAGTGAGCTGTCATTCGCTAGGGATTAACACTATTAAGTGCTCACTTCACTTATGATTTCACGGTGAGATTTTTACAGAATCGACCGCCAGTTCAATATAAATCTATGCATTGAAACGCGCCGCTCCCCGCGCCGCCGCCGCCGCCACGCGCCCGCTGACTTCGTGTCCGTAGTCTAACGACCCATGAGAGCAATACAAGAGGCATTTAAATTCTCCCAATAAAGTGCTCGGGACTGCCCCGTTGGTCTAATGGTAGCAAGCGCTGCTGTTGGGCATGAGGTCTTGGGTTCGATTCTCAGGTCGGGTAAAGAGTTATTGAGTTTTTCTATCAAGAATTTCTTAGTCGCAGCCTGGAGTCTAGATTTGAGCCCGGATGTTGGCAATAAGCTCTCCCCCTATTATTACATGGGAGTTATAGGACTGGGTGCACTATGGGTACACCACCTCTGCCCAACCTTTCCGGAGAACAATGAAGTGCTTGAAGACTGAATTAAATATGTCAATTTCAAAGTAGGAAGAGAGACATTCCTGAAAAGTATGAAAAAGCGGACGAAATGTGCGAACTTTCGGAGTTTTGGCCGCAGTTAATATCACCGCAAGGCTTCATTTACAAAAATGTTGCTTGTTTTACTTTCTTTATTAAAGAAAACTAATAAAATGTAATCCAAACTCCTTGCTATCAAGCTTTGTTTGTGTACAACCAGTCGTATCACAGTTTTCATTCAAAATTGTCATGTTTTACTTACATTATACATAATTCAACATACCTGCGGGGTAATTGCGTAACACACTATCAGTAGCAATGGGTTTCATTCTGACAGTTTAACAACATTCATTGCGGTATTTACGTTGTTGTGCAGACAAATTTTTTGAACATATGAAGCAATGGATTAGCAATATCCTTCAAAATTATTCAGATTGAGATTGATAGCGTGTTATGCAATTAGGGTACTGCAGTGCTATTCTGTAAAAATCTCACCATGCGAACTTAGGAGAAGTGAGCGGGAAGTGAGCTGTCATTAGAGATTAACACTAAATTGACACTGCTCACTTCAAGCTCACTTCACTTATGAATTCACGGTGAGATTTTTAACAGAATCGACCGGCTGATACAAAGGACCCATCACGAAGTCAACTACGTATTCTCTACATCAAACTAAGTAACTTTGTGCAAAAATTATTGCTGGACATAGATTTTTGGTGTGACTATTCGCTGTTTACGGTAGTGCGCAATGTAACGCACACAAAACATTGTGCTTGAGTGCATGATAGACATCGGACCTGCTCTCTAAATATGTCAACGAAGATACGGGCCCGTCAGATAATAGATCAATACTTCGGAGTGTTCCATAATCCCGATTAAATAACTTTTTCGGACGGGCAAAAACACAACGGAAGTAAGGACAGCTGTCAAATCTTGTTGTCATTCATTCTTAGTTCGGGTACCCAAACTAATCTTATGCCCGTAGGTGATACGGGATGTAGACGTCCGTAAAGGCGCTCGTAACTACGGATTTTGTGCTTAGGTAGAATACCATCAGGGATCATGGGAGACGGGAGTATTCAAAGTTAAGTTATAAAAAAACTTGTGTTGGGGAAAAACACGTCAAAAAAGTTGGAACTTGACATTATCCCCGTACTAGAAGGTATGGTCCGATCCAAAAAAAACATAATAATGGAAAGAGACTCTCGGCTTTTTATAGGGTATTTTTACACCCGTTATTATCTTTCTTCCCTTTCGTTATTAGTCCTAACTCTTTCTCAGAACCTCCGTAGAAATAGTGAGTCAGATACAAATAAAAAATAATGAATTCAAAAAGCACTTGTATTTGACTCACTATATTTATAAACGTTACTTAAAGCTAAGTAATTATTAGCGAAAGTTTAACCATACATTTTTGACGTTTAATCTTTAAGCAACGCCCTATCAGAATACCAGACCAGCGCTGCGGTATTTATTTTTTAAATATCGCAACATTATGCTGAGATACGAGGCTTTTTGGCCTCGCACTGGTCTTTTCTTTTTTTTTTTTTTTTGTAATGTAAGTAACTTTGTAAGTTTTAAAAGCTCCTTTTTTTCTAGTTGTATTTCCTGTGTGTGTCACAAATAAAATATTTTTCTTCGTTTCTTCATTTATTTTACGTTTATAAATAGACGCGTTAGTGTTTAATTAACTTCACCTGTTGTTCTTAGCCGTCACTATTGTCTTGGTTGGTCGAATGAGCTTACACACGAGTAAGCGACAATGGTCCGAGTTTGCAGTAAGGCCAAAAGGACGGGCAATAAATAGGTCAGCCTGGTGTATTAATACTTGTAAGTTCAAACTCATAAGTAATTATGTTATTTATAAACTACTGAATAAGTCAAGATATGCGTACCTATAATATGTATTTTTGAGGGATCATGAATAGTTCTGAATTCAATAATAGTTGAATGTGTTGGTTGTAATTCTTAATTATTTTTTGTACAGACGCCAGCACATCAAGCTACTACAATCTGTCAAATTTCTTTAATAGATTTTCAACTTTATCGCTAAACCATAAGGTTCAAAGTTGATTGGGAAAATTTGACAGTTTCGGGTAGCTTGATGTGCTGGCGTCTGTACAAAAACACCATAGTCGCGAAATTTGCGCGCACGCGCCGCCGGGGTAACAGGATAAAACAATTACACCTGTGACGCATGTGCCGGCGCCGGTCAGACTGAAGTAAACATTGCCACTGTCACATATTTCGCACGTGCCGCCTCCTTGCAGATCGTCGTTTCTCTTTCTAACCCTTAGGTTACGTTTAAGTTAAAAAAGATAGGAAGCATTATTTACTTCAAATTGTCTTATTCATGGTACTGTATGGAAGATTTTCAACTTTATCGCTAAAGCATAAGGTTCAAAATTGATTGGGAAATTTTTACAGTTTCGGGTAGCTTGATGTGCTAGCGTCTGTACACTAAAAATTTTATATAGCTTCTGCCCGAGACTTCGTCCGCGTGAAATTTCTTGTTCCCCGTCGCATCGCATCGCCTGCCCGCGCTATAACTTTGTTTTTATTTAGCGTTATTTCTGACTTTTTTTCTTTTTGCTCGGCTCCTAAGGTCCATAGCGTGATGTTACACAGCCTATAGCCTTCCCCAAAAATTGAACTATCAAATGAAAGTGTGGGACAACGTGTTTTAATTTTAAAAAATAATAATAATAATAATAAAATATTTTGCAATAATTTTTGAAATCCGACCGGTAGTTCCGGAGATTAGCGCGTTCAAACAAACAAACGAACAAACTCATTAGCTTTAATATCAGTATAGGCTGATACTAGTGAATAAAGTAGATCTGCGGAAGAAAAAGTAATTAGATAGATAGAACGCTTGACTTTGTTATGCACGCTTGCTTTGTTTGTTTGTTATTCGAATTACAGATATAAATGTTAAAATTTTTCGTAGTGTGACACAATAGGTGGTCTTATCGCTAAAAGCGATCTTTTAAAGACAACATTAGGATGGATTTAAAGGGAGAAAAAGAAAAGAGAGACAGTACCGCACGGGGTCCGGGGTGTACCATTTACTTAACAATAAATACATAAAGCATATACTAAGGCCAAGATAAGGGCACTTAAAAGAAAAAGTCTAAAACCAAGCTTGAAACTGAACTGAAAATATACGTAGATTATGTGGCGGCATCTACATCGCCACATGCGAACTACGTATACACAGACGTCACGAAAACTCCTGCATCGCTCAAGCAGAGTATACCGCGCAACTCGCATATACAAGGTGTAACTTAAATAACGCACAACCTCTTAAGGGGTCATTGTACTCATCATTATGAACAACTTTTACTATGGGACCAAACCGGAAATCGCAAAAAAAAAATCAGCTGTTCCCTACATTTTGACGAGTTATGTGAACATAAATGTAGGGAACAGCTGATTTTTTTTTCGCGATTTCTGGTTTCGTCCCATAGTAAAAGTTGTTCATAATGATGAGTACAATGACCCCTTAAGAGGTTGTGCGTTATTTAAGTTACACCTTGTATACAACGTCCCGACATCAATCGTCAGGCAGTGATCCACCGGACACGACACGACTTCGGACGATAGCTGGCTGACTGGTCGTTGTAATCTTAAAAAGCTTCACGGATTCAGGAAAAGTTGATAAAAGCGGAACTGCTTACCGATACAAAATAGGTACCTTTTCATACGCAAGCGTGTCGTATCAGAGACCGCATCGTCACTTAACGGCAAGTTGGTAACATAGGAAAGTTCTTCTTATCGTGTCGGCACTTCAATAGCTCATGTCATTGTGAAAAGCTGCCAGTCTAGGGTGCCCAGCGGGGTAATTACGTAACACACCAGTGGCTTTCAGTTTGACAGTTCTGCATCATTCATTGCGTTATTGACGTTGTTGAGCAGACAAATTTTTCGAACGTATGAAGCAATGGATTAGCAACATCCATCAAAATTGTTCAGAGCGTGATTAATAGTGTTTCGCAATTAGGGTGCTGGCAAAAAACGAAACAAAAAACGCGAAAACTTGGCCATGGTTTCTGCTCTATCTAATTCTAGATAGTCAAGAAACAATTTTAGTATTCGTGACGTCTTTTATTGCAGCTGCATGATGCTGAGTAGCACACAGTGCAGTCTCGCCTGAATTCGGAGATCAATATCCTTTCTTGTATTTCTTTTAGCACAAAACTGGATTTGATGGAAGCTTTTTGATCCACTCCATTATTAAAAACACGATAGTTAGTTTTTTTTTTGTTTGGTGCTTCTGCTAAGCTATCAAACGGACAAGTACGGATAAGTAATTTTTTACCTGAAGAAGATTAAAAGCTTTGCTGTGCTACTATTGCTGCTAATTAGTTCTTTAGACATTTAATTTCCATTACTATAGTGAAAACTTCCTTTGGCGCTCTTTCTGATCAGTCAACGAAAATGAACCGTCACGCTGGGGTCGGTGACGCTGAATCGGATATACTCGGCTCCAGTCGCTTGGTGACGCTGAATCGGGTATACTCGGCACTGAATCACGTATACTCTGCAGTCGGTTGGTGATGCTGAATCGCATATACTCGTCGCTGAATCGCGAATACTCGGCGCTGAATCGCGTATACACAGCGCTGAATCGGGTATGCCCGGCTGAAGTCGGTTGGTGACGATGAATCGTGTATACTCGGCGCTGAATCGCGTATACACAGCGCTGAATCGGGTATGCCCGGCTGAAGTCGGTTGGTGACGATGAATCGCGTATACTCGGCGCTGAATCGCGTATACACAGCGCTGAATCGGATATACCCGGCTGAAGTCGGTTGGTGACGATGAATCGCGTATACTCGGCGCTGAATCGCGTATACACAGCGCTGAATCGGATATACCCGGCTGAAGTCGGTTGGTGACGATGAATCGCGTATACTCGGCGCTGAATCGCGTATACACAGCGCTGAATTGGATATACCCGGCTGAAGTCGGTTGGTGACGATGAATCGCGTATACTCGGCGCTGAATCGCGTATACACAGCGCTGAATCGGGTATACCCGGCTGCATATATAATAAAAGAGGTTTGCCAGAGGGCTATCGAACGGAGTATTCTGGGTATCACACTAGCAAACTGGGCCAGGAATACGACCATCCGTTCCATCACAAAGATAACTGATGTCACTTGGAAACAAACTTGGAAAGCTGCCACGCGAAAATGGAACTGCCGTGCGATTTTGTAACCATCTCACCGTGAAAGCTTGGGTGAAGTGAGCGTGGAGTGAGCTGTCATTCGCTAGGGATTAACACTATTAAGTGCTCACTTCACTTATGATTTCACGGTGAGATTGTTACAGAATCGACCGGCTGCTCTCTGGTCATGTCATTATTTTAAATGTCAGCTTATATTATGTAAATATTAAGTATCTTGATTAATAAAAATAAACTCATCGGGCTTGCATAGATAAAAAAAAAACATATACTAGCTGTTGTTCGCGACTTCGTCTGCGATCCAGGCTGAAAAGTAGCCCATATCCTTATTGTCCGTTCTGTCCTTCTCCAGGGCATGATGGTCTACTCATGTGGTAAATTTTATCGAAATCCGTTCAGCCGATTTAGCGTAAAACCGTAACAAACAACCTAATTCACTATCGCATTTATAATATTAGTTAGGAAGTTGAGGGGCCCGTGGCTAAACAATAACAGCTGCACAGGTCGATCGATCAGGTTAAGCTACGCTTGCCGCGGTTGGTCTGTGGATGGATAACCATCTTTACATACCAAGACCCCTCCGTGCCTCTGAAAGCACGTAAAGCCGTTGGTCCTGGCTGTCATTCATAGATCTTTGACAGTCGTTACGGGTAGTCAGAAGCCCGAAAGTCTGACAACCAGTCTTACCTAGGGGTATCGTATTACCCAATAACTGTGTTGTGCAGGTCAGATAGGCAGTAGCTCCATGTAAAATATTGGTATTCAGCTGCATCCGGTTACACTGGAAGCCGACCCCAACATAGTTGGGAAAAGGCTAGGCAGATGATGAGCTAGGAAGTTACGGTTAGGATAAGTCCAGATTTCCTCACGATGAAATCAAATAAATCATCTACTTACGGGCTTAACAATCATATAAACCATTGGTAATAGTTTTCCTAACTTCCAATGAAGAATGGCTCAAAACTGGAAACTTCGCAGCAGCCATATTGAGGTTTCTAAACTGCCCTAAAGTTTTCAAGACGTTTCATTTCACCTGGATCTTCAACCTCCCGTATCTAGTCGAGCACGGCTTAGTTTTTATTTTCCTATACTTGTTTTGCTTCTGCATCAATGTTTCATCCTATATTTGAGTAGATATAATTTCTATGTGTGTACCGAATTTCATCGAAATCCGTTCAGCCGACTGGACAGAGAGGGACTCACAGACGGGACTTAAACTCTTCGTCTGTCTAAATGCTGCTTCTGTTTTCAAAATAGTTGCAATAAAAATCATTCAATTCCAATGTCCTGTGGAATTCTTAAATACGGCAGTACTCCTTTCATAAACAACACCAGACTCAACGAACTTGCGTGAATTGTCAAACAGCCTATGTTTATCTTCATTCCCAACCAAAATAGAATGAATCATATTTTAGTATTTCAACTAAAATACTTTACACACGATGAATGTGTGTGATTCATTCGCTATTTTAAACTGAAGACGACACGGCAACTTTAAATCATGAGGAATTCAAACATAAGTAAGTTCTTACGACCTATTTTTGCAACTATACGCTTGTTTGAAATTGTTTGAGATGCAGCATGAAAAAATTGTCATCGCTTGTATGAATTTCTCATGTTATACGTAATAATATTTTTCTTCCTTAGACTATACAACATGCCCCGGAAATAACGCACACTACCAAACACCTCAATTAGAATATTATGTTATAATATATGTACATACACTGAATTTATAATATAACTAGCCGTACCCGCCCGCTTCGCTGGGCATTCCACAAAATGGTAGGATTATTTTCTAAAATAAAAGAATTTTTCTTTCTTCGAAAAACAAAGGTAGCCGAAGTTACTCCTTATTACATCAGCTACCTGCCAATAAAAGTCCCGTCAAAATCGGTCGAGCCATTTCAGAGATTAACCGGAACAAACAGACAGACAGACAGACAAAAATTGTAAAAAATGTTATTTTGGTGTACGTACCGTATACATATTCATATGCATGTAGTAAAAAACGGTTATTTCAATATTACAAACAGACACTCCAATTTTATTTATATGTAATAGATAAGCGGGCTTTAGAGAGACAGACGTGATGATGAAATAAACCTAACTCATCCACAGTTTAATGGCCAGTCTCCGATCTTTAACAGTCCTGGGCTCTTAACAATTTCTTGCTTCAAAACCACGTCAACTTCTTAGTTAATCACGACCGTATTCTCTAAAGCCGCGTTTCCATTATGCAAGTAGCCTGTATGCAAGGTGCAAGTTGCATGCAGCTTGAGTAATGGAAACGTAAACATGCATGCAACCTGCAAGTGGCATGCGGGTAGTTTTGAACTTGTAAATAAAATGCGCAACTGACGCTTGTGTGTGCAAGTGTTATGCAAGTTGCGCGCTCAAGTGCCAGTCGCAAATTGTGAACGAGTGACGAAGGCGCATTATTGTATCGAGTTAATAGTTTTACTAGTTAGTTTTAAAAAAGTGAAAATTATAATGACTGCTAAATGGGTGAACGATAAAACAATTATCTTTATTGAGGATTATCACTTCAGAAACAACTCGGCAAGCAGCAGTGACCACAGCACGTCTCACGCCCATGATGAACACCGGCACACTTGCATGCCAATAAATCCTTGCATGCGAGGTTCAAGTTCCATAAATTTTAGTTTCCAATTCAAGTAACTTGTACGCAAGTGTGACGTCATACTTGCGTGCAATCACTTGCACAGTGGAAACGCGGCTTAAGACACAGTGGCGTGATTTGCACTGTCAAAATACATGTTATCCGTACGGTTGACATTTCGATTCCTTGCCGTTAACAAGACACGATATTGACGTGATTTGTAGGTGGTAAGATTTCGCGGGAAATGATACAGAATTTTCATGATTGTACCTACTACTGTTTGTCTCTGCATCACCCAAAGGTTGATTGGTAGAAAATGCCTATGGCACTAAGTCCGCCTCTGTACATTTATTTATTTATCCTCCTACTGGAACGCCATACAGTAATTACACCAACGGAGCAAAAAATTACTTAATGTGCTGCTTCCCATCCAACCTATGCGTGGTGGACATCGGACGGGCGGCGATAGAACACGCACGCTCACACAGCGTCAGCTCAATAGCGCCATTACTCCATCCAAATTGCGCACATTCTTTGCGATTTTTTTTGAGACACAATTAATTTTTCAAAATAAATGCATTAAAATTGTAAAAACGGAAAATTTTGATGTATCGTCCTGATTGACAGATGTCAGATGTGATAAATGTGCTTGAAGTATTAAATAAATAATTTAAATAAATAAATTGGGGCCCAGCTTACAACAAGACTTGAAAACAACAGCATTTTAGCGAAAAACCCAACTTCCATATCTGACCAGAATCTTATTAATTATTCAGTCAAACAAATAACTTAAAACCTTTTAATTTAATTATTCCATTGTTTAAGTTTCGTAAGGAACGCCCATTGTTTGTGGTCTAATCTTATCTTAATTATAAGGGGTCTTTTTAAATCAACTGCCAGAACTCATAGGACTAGGGAAATGGGGGATATAACAAGCATTTTTGTTTTCTCTTTAGATAGAAAGAACATTAGGGGACCGTTTGTGAAAATTATAAGTCCGGTCATTTAGAACATTTGATAACAGCCGGTCGATTCTGTAAAAATCTCACCGTGACATCATAAGAGAAGTGAACTTGAAGTGAGCAGTGTCGATAGTGTTAATCCCTAATCAGCTTACTCCACGCTCACTTCACCCAAGTTTTCACGGTGAGATGGTTACAGAATCGCACGGCTGCTCTGATATTTTTGGGAACTTACAGTACACCCGGCTTCTGAATAGAGAATTGCTTCGCACCAAATTCCAAATGTTTTTTCGAAAAACGTAAGGTGATTTTCGCGGGCAGTGTTAGCCAAGTTTTCTATTAAAAAAATCAGATGTTAAAGTTACTAGATATGTTGGTCTTTTAGTCTTTAGTACGACTCCAGAGAGTCATATCCCGGCACAGTACCGAAGGTTAACTGTAACTGGTCAATGTGTATGTTTTTGCTGATAAAATTCAAATCTCCTTTAGTCGGTTGACGGACACTGAACGAGACACTATAGAAGTTTTATGATAATTACGCCTCTGGGCGTTTTGTGTTCCTCAAACTGTCAAATACATTTCTTATAAACAAGCGTACACCATCGTTGTCTGCAACACTGCTTAGCATCAAGTAAGATAGTGGTGAAACTTTGGCCTTAGGTACGGTAGAATCACTTGAAACGTCTATTTTAATAACACTCTATTGTAACAGTGTTTTCTGCAAAAATAAATTATTTGATCCACCACAAAAGGCAACTTCTTTTGCAAAACTAGCTCCAAGGAAGTTGCAAGAAAAACTAATTTACAGCAATTAGTTTCCTAAGCGACTTGCTAGTTACCTTATAAAGGAAACCTTTTCATATTTTTCTTCGTTGCAACTGAAAGCTTTCATACTTAACCTTATAGAAAGGAATGCTAGTGGAAACAAATGCTTGCAGTAGAAGGTCAGGGGTGCATAAATAAGAAGGTGAAAGTAGCGCGCTTAATATTTCATACTAAACGATTATAATGGGGGCTCGTGACTAAATGATAACAGCCACACAGGTCAATCGATCAGGTTAAGCTACGCTTGACGAAGTCGGTTCGTGGATGGGTGACCATCCATTGCATATCAACTCCTCCGTGCCTCGAAAAGCACGCTAAACTGCTGGTTCCGGCTGTCATTTGTAGATCTTTGACAGTCATTACGTGTAGTCAGAAGCCCGAAAGTCTGACAACCAGTCTTAACAAGGGGTATCGTACTCGTATTACCAGCTGTTAGAGCCAGCTACTAGTGGCATTAACAATTTCATTATCGCTGCTCTCAAAACTGTGAAAGAAAACATCGTGAGGAAAGCGGCATGTCCTTAAAACAAAAAATCGAAGACATGTGACATCTACCAACCCGCACTGGGCCCGCGTGGTGGATTACGCCCCTCCCTCTCACAGAGAGGAGATTATGCCACTTGTGGTATTCTGAAACACGAAAAACTACAAGCTAATTACTACATGACTGCCAGAGACTGAAAATAAGAGCTGCAGTGCGATTCTGTAACCATCTCACCGTAAAAACTTAGGTGAAGTGAGCGTGGAGTGAGCTGTCAGTGTCATCCCACCTGATACTAGGGATTGACCAAGCATACGTATACAATCATAATCGAGATTTTAATAAAAAAAATATATAATTTCAAAGCTAGTATTTTAACCGTCAAAACATGACTATTTTGTGGGGTTTTAAAATAAAATAACAAAAGGCCACGCAAGTTTTCTCGGTGAGATTTTTACAGAATCGCCGGCAGTAGCGAATCTTGTTATCAACAAAATTCGCTACTGCAGTGTCGCATAAACACAGCGCCACGCCACACGGCCAAATGACCATCAACGCTGATACTCATAATTGTGGCAATTAGGATGTATGGTCGAGTGTCTGTTGCTGTCAGACGGATCAATCAAGTGACGGGCGGTAACGTGTTGGCTCGCTTGAGTGGCCCGCTCTGATAGTAGGTATTTGTAGTATAAGCGTGGTTTTTGCATAAATATAAAGAAAAAGAAACAAAATTGGTTTATATGAGGTTTGAGTTAACTTTATTCTCATAAGAATACAAAAATCCACTTACATGAGAACGTAAGTCGATAATGTTGAGAGTTTTAAAACATATGTTAACTCGAATAAAAACTCAAACAGATCTAGAAAGAAATACGGAGGGAACTTTCAGAATATCACAATTTGTAGACAGGAATCCACAATTAACAAAATATTTATCATATTTTGTCCATTGGCCAATTTGGTTAGATTTTTTTTTTTCATTCATAATTTCTGCCTGCCAAATGAAGACAAACTTTAAAAAAGATGAGGAAAGCTGGTAGTGCAGGACAAACGGATCACAGAAAACACGCTTGCTTTTTGTACAGACGCCAGCAAATCAAGCTACCCGAAACTGTCAAACGCAATCAACTTTATACCTTATATTTTAGCGATAAAGTTGAAAATCTATTAAAGAAATTTGGCAGATTGTAGTAGCTTGATGTGCTGGCGTCTATACATTGGCGGTTTGACACTTAGGTTCAGGTCTCAGCACGACGTTTTTCTTGAGCGTAATCCGTTGGTGCCTTCATTGAACAAGGCCATTCGTGATATGGAAGAAACCATTTAAAAAAGACAAGTTTTAGGACGCAGCAAGTTGCAATGTAGAAGAAAGGGGTGGCTATACCCAGCAGTGGGTAATTCCGGGCTGAATAGAGGATGATGATGAAGTAACTTTGCATCTAGAAAATTTTCTGTATCTCTTCGTAATGTCATGTGACGACCAAAATAAAAACCCTTATCCTAATCTTAAATCCCTTTGTACGACTATTTTGATCTACTTTAAAAAATCTTACACCTATTCATTCAATGACAGACTAAGCACAGTTTAAACCGCTGGCGCTGAGTCTGAGAGCACGAAATTCTGCACAAGAGCTCCCTATACAGGATGAAATTGAATAGGTGCGACAAATTAAAATATCTAATTCTACGTGTCATAAATTAAACTTAGAGCATGTCGTTAAGGAAAGGGATGAACAACATGCCCGTAGACGAGCGATTTGGCAACGGCAACGTCGTTGTACCGGTACCTTTTTTTTTCGTAGGAACGATTAAAATTAGGTGAATAGCGCTAGTTCAACACGTCGCCAACTTGCTTCATGCTGTGAACTCAGCGATAAATGGATTGCTTATCGGGCGCGCGCTAAAATTGATACATTAATGTTCTAATTGATAATTAAAAAAAAAAAATTAAAAAACTCGAATGGCGATGATTCGTGACTACTTGAAGACAAGAACTTTGTTTGCACCACGGATATTATACCTTTATTACACCCACGTCTCTATAGTGATGATCAAGTTCCATGTGATAGGGAGCGAACGATCAACCGGGCACAAATCCAGACTCCAGGCTGCTACTGAGAAATTCCAGATGGAAAAACCCAATAACACTGCCCGACCTGGGAATCGAACCCAGGACCTCATGCTTTGCAGTAGCGCTCGCAACCACTAGACTAACGAACCAGTCCACTAATAAATGATAAGTTTTTAATTAAGTTACGTTAAGCATCTACATTGGTTAAAAGAGAAACGATTGTCTTGGTATAGGCATATGATGAGGAGGGTTGAAATGCATGAGACTGAAAGAGTGGTGAATATAAATCTCGATGGATAGAGAGGGAGAGGAAGGCCAAAGAAAAGATGGATGGATTGTGTGAGGAAAGATGTGAAAGAAAAGTGAGTGAATGCTAACGTGTCTTATCATTTTAGATGAGATATTCCTCTACGTTTTAAAATGTATATGGTATATTTGAAAAGTTTGTCTACAATATTTAAAAACATAGGTAGTTGTACCAAATCCCACCCATCACCGGAAAGCCATGGAAATTCGCAATTTGAATTCCGTAAAGAACGCCGCGATTAGGCTGCTCGAACGCACGCGAAAATCCTCATTAAACGCGTAAGTAATAATAAATAGTAATAAATATGCTATTTATTATTCTAAGAATTAACCAATAACCATCATTGGCGAGTGACGACTACTTTACGAGGTGTATGAAGGCCGCGTACTGATATAAAAATAAATTATAATGTTGTTAAAATATACTCTGTGACGTGCGGTGGCCCGTGTGGCTATGTAGTACATACTAATGCCATGCCTGTGAGCCATGACGCGCGCCTGCGTCCTGTTCGAATTAAAAAGTTATATTTCCCGCTATTCTTTGTAAATGGAACATGAAATATGAAATTTAAAAAAATATATTATTTACGTCCACGGATTCCTTTCTTTAATAAAGCTATCACAAGACTGCGGTGGTTAGAATGACGTCACTGAAACGTTATTTATGAAAGTAAGTTGTTGAATAATCCTAGAGAGCGCTTTTTAACAGCATTAAGTCAAATTCCGCGACCATAATTTTCATGACAGACGTCACTACGGCTATGTGGCGGCCACCGCTTTTCTAGGAAACCGTAGGTTTAGTTTTCCTATTTGACTTTTCCGCTTGAGTACTTACCTCTAATTTTCGTCTATCTAGACTAGAAGTGTAGTCCCTAGTACTCGTCCTCTCAAATAGCTAGATATTTTTCACTTTTTTTTTTGCCAATTTTGCATTAGAGCAGAGGTGTTCCAGGCCACGACTTACGAGTAGGTCGTAGGTTGGAACCCATTCAGGCGCTTTACTTTGTATAATTTATTTCATCACCACTGAAAACAGAAATAAATAAAAAGATTTATCATTATTCATTACTATTACTATGAGTACAGACGCCAGCACATCAAGCTACTACAATCTGTCAAATTTCTTTATTAGATTTTCAAATTTATTGCTAAAGCATAAGGTTCAAAGTTGATTGGGAAAATTTGACAGTTTCGGGTAGATTGATGTGCTGGCGTCTGTACATCTCTGCCTAACCGTTCGGGGTATACGCCGGGGGTTTTATGTTATGATACAAAGTGTATACGCCGGGGGTTTTATGTTATGATACAAAGTGCAACGTTCTAAAGGACCAATGTTTGTTCTCAGACGAGAGCTAAATGTAATTTTCAAGCTTCCTTCCGCTTTTGACTCTCTTCCGCTCACTCTCTAGAGCGGATATGATCGACTTTGAAGGTTGAACCCACAAAGTCTGCTGTTTCTATGGCAATTGCGAATCGCTAATACACAACAACATAACACCACGTCTGATTCCCCGAAGGGTTGGACAGAGATGTATCTATAGTACAGACGCCAGCACATCAAGCTACTACAGTCTGTCAAATTTCTTTAATAGATTTTCAACTTTATCGCTAAACCATTACGTTCAAAGTTGATTTTATATTTAATTTTCGTTTATTAATTTTTGCTTGAGTACGTATAGTTTTTTATTGTATTTCTTGGTATATTGGCGTTGCTAGCTGACATATGGCAAATAATTTAATTTAGTGTTCTGTGTCTTGTAATGTATTTACTTTGCATACCTTGTATTGTATTCAGTCAAGTATTTTCTAACTGAACAGACAGCTGTGCTGCTGGGGAGTTTGTTGCGCCACTTCTTCTTCCCAGCGAAAGCACTAGGTAGTGGTGAAGGGCGGGCGTTTTGGGGGACTGTCTTTTGTAATTTTTGACGTTCGAAAAGTGCTGATTCTCAGCCTAGTTTGAATAAATGACTTTTGATTTGGATTTTGATTGGGAAAGTTTTACAGTTTCCTTAACCTTGATGTGCTGGCGTCGGTACTTACACCCACATTCAGCAGTTTAAATCCCATGTATAAGAGTCGAGACTATTGCTATAAGCATAATCTGCCTATAATGTTCCCACAACTGGGACACAGGCCTCCTCTCGTCGAGAGGGAGTGGGCTGCATTCTACCTCGCGGCAAAGTAAAAATAAGCAATAGGGAGTAGTAGGAGTAGTCTTCCCGAGGGCCGGTGGAGCAGACGAGTCCTGGAGTGGAGACCGCGTATCGGCAAGCGTAGTGTGGGACGCCCCCCAGCTAGATAAATGATAAATGATAAATGATTTATTTTCTGTAAGTAGGTTTGTACAAACACTTTTACATGTCAATCACATTTTTTTTTTAAACTAGATGAGGTCGGCGTTTCCTATCTGACTACTCTGAGAAGAAAGGCCGAAACAAACTCAGAGGTCACAGTCTCTTTTAAAGTCCAGACATAATCTTGGTCAGATCATGTGAAGACCATGTAGATTGGTGTCTGAAATGGTCTTTTGAGTAAAGAACCACACAGATTGAGAGGACCTGTCCAGTCAGTGCACGCATTTGTCAAAAATCGTGCAGCTCAACTCAGAACTTGAGGAGCCTTACGATTCGACGAACAATACCAATGAAAGGACATTTGGGTAGGCCGCATAAATTACTCAAACTGCCAGGTCATGATTAAAACTAACTAAGAAGGAAAACAGAAAAAAGAAATGACCCACATAGTCTTCACACTCACAATAATAATAATAAAAATAAGATACTTTACAAAGTAAATATCCATGTCATTGTTTATATAATATTCATCAATGTCAATGTGTATATAAAAATCCGGAAATAATCTTTGATCTTTGAGGACTATGTAGATTGGTGTCTGAAGTGGTCTTTTGAGGAAAGAACCACACAGATTGAGTGGACCTGTGCAGTCGGTGCACGCATTCGTCAGTAACCGTGCAGCTCAACTCAGAACTTAAGGAGCTCAACGATTCGACGAGTAATACCAAGGACAGGACATTTGTGTAGACCGCATAAACCACTCAAAGTGCCAGACCATGATTAAAACGGAAACAATGACCCACATAGTCCTCACATTCACAATAATTAAAATAATATAAGACTTTAAACAGTAAATGTTCATGTCATTCTGTATATAAATTGATATTTAGAAAGAGAAAAAAAAAAAAAAGTGTAAATCAGCAAAAAATTAAAAATAAACATCATTCACTGTCTAGACCTATTGGAGCAGCTCAATCCCAAGCTTTTTTGTCCTCAATATAGTCTTTTACAGTATAATAGGCTTTCTGGCATAGTTTTAGCTTTATAAAAGATTTGAATTTATTAATGCTTAGTTCTTGAATGTGGCTAGGAAGTTTATTATAAAAACGTATACATTGGCATCTAAACGAGCCACCTATTTTCTTGAGCCTTGTTGTAGGAACAACAAATTTGTGTTTGTTCCTAGTATTTATGTTATGGATATCACTGTATTTTTTAAACAGATTAATATTTTTATGTGCATACAAAAGATTATCATAAATGTACTGAGAAGGCACAGTCATTATATTAATCTCTTTAAACTTGTCTCTGAGGGAGTGTCTGGGACTTAATTTATAAATGGAACGAATTGCCCTTTTTTGTAAAATAAAAATTGTCTGAATATCGGCGGCATTTCCCCACAACAGAATACCGTATGACATCACACTATGAAAATAACTAAAGTAAACTAAACGGGCTGTCTCTAAATCAGTTAAATCACGAATTTTCCTGACGGCGTATGCTGCAGAGCTAAGCTTTTTTGACAATTTATCTATATGGGGGCCCCATTGAAGCTTGGCATCCAAAGTTATGCCTAAGAATACAGTGGAATTTTCGGGTTTTAACTCTTCACCCTTTATGAGAACACGAGTTTCTACTTGTCTAACATTTGGTATCGTAAACTTAATACATTTCGTTTTTTTTTCGTTAAGAAGTAGATTATTAACATTAAACCAGCTAACTACTTTTGCGAGGGCACTATTTATACTGTCAGTAACCAGCTGTTGACGTTTGAGTTTAAATAAAAGTGAAGTGTCATCTGCAAACAACACTATATCATGTTCGTCCTTTATGAGGTAAGGCAAGTCATTGATATAAATAGTAAATAAAAATGGTCCAAGTATTGAGCCCTGTGGGACTCCCATTCTTACTACAGATCCGGGTGACCTTTTCCCGTTAACATCAACTCTCTGAATCCTATCACTTAAGTAAGAAGTGAGAAGATCCAGAGAGGCGTTCCGGATTCCGTAGTGGTGAAGTTTCCTGATTAAGGTTTCATGAAGAACACAATCGAATGCCTTGGACAAATCACAAAAGATGCCCAAAGCATCGCATTTGTCCTCCCATGCACTATAAATATGTCCTAAAAGTTCAACTCCGGCATCGGTAGTTGAACGACCCCTTGTAAAACCGAACTGTTTATTATTCAGTAATTTATTGTTATTGAAAAATCTTTGCAATTGATTTAAAATAAGTTTTTCATAAATTTTACTAAAGGTGGGTAGTACGGAAATAGGTCTATAATTAGTAGGGTCTGATGTACTACCCGATTTAAACAACGGTATTATTTTACTGTGTTTCATAAGATCAGGAAACTCACCACATTCAATACAATTATTAAATATAACAGCTAAAGTAGGTGCTACAATGTTTATAATTGTCTTAGCAACATCCACAGAATTACCCCATAGATCTGCAGTCTTTTTTACATTTAACATGTGAAAAGTTTTAATTATATCTGTACAAGTGACAAATTCGAAGTGAAATTCCGAATCACAAACTGGAACGTTTTCCTTAAGTAAAGACTCTGCAGCAGTGGGTGATGAGCTTAGAGATTTAGTGGTTGACACGGGAATCTCTGCAAAGAAATTTTCAAAGGCCGCGGCAACCTGGGTATCTGATCTAATTACATTGTCATCAATAGCAAGGCTGTAGTCACTACTTCGGTTGCATGACCTTCCTGTTTCGCTATTAATGACATTCCAAGTCATTTTAATAATGTTATTACTATTTTTAATTTTTGAACTCAAATAACGTGACTTGGCCATACTACAGACGATTTTAAATATTTTAGAATAATTTTTAACATATAAATTAAATTCAGCAGTGTTTATACAAATTCGTTCATCATATAATTCATAAAGTCTTTTTCTACTTTTATGTATACCAATGGTGGCCCAGTCACTGAAGGAAGCGTTACTATTGACTGATAATGTCTTTGGAATGAATGTTTTATCAAATTGTGTGCAATAGATATTAAAAAAATCATTATATTGTTTGTTAGGGTCATCATTAGTCAACAAAAGTGGTAATTTACTTAAGAGTTTAGTTTTAAATGTTTCTAAGCGTTTAGTTGTTTTTGGGTTGACAGTGATATCTTTTTTAATAACTTTTTTGTTTTGATTTGTAATAGTGATCAGCTGGCCGCAATGATCTGAGTCTATTAAATTAATCATTTCTTTGTGGTTTGGTATAATATCTGTATAAATGTTATCTAGGCATGTGGCACTAGTAGGAGTTATTCTAGTGGGCTCCAAAAATAGGTTAGCAAGATTGTATGACTGAAACAAACTTATGATTTTAGTACTTAACCCAGAATTTTCTAACAAATTAACATTGAAATCACCACAAGTGATGATGGACTTGTTTGTATTACAGATTTTGTGCAACACTTCATCCATAACCTTTTCAAAACAATCATACAATCCTGAAGGAGGTCTGTATACACTTAATATAATGAACTGCTCCAATTCTATACAGGCTATTTCAATTGTCCGCTCAACAGAGAGGCTCACAATGTCCTTTCGGTCCTTAAATTTAAGCTGGTTATGTACTAAAATTAATGAGCCACCATGTATAGCATTTACTCTGCTGAATGAACTACCAACCTGGTGATTACCAAAATTGAACATGAACTGGTGGCTTTTAAGCCAATGTTCTGTCATACAAAGAATATCTACATTGTAACAATTCAGGAATAATTCTACTTCTAAGTCTTTGTTTAAAAATCCTTGAATGTTTTGATGCACCAGATTGATACTGTTTAATTTTTTTACACTTTCATTTGAGTTATTAATTGCCTTAGTTACATTTTTGCTAGAGGTTGCCTCTATTGTCCTAATTTCTAATTTAAATGATGATTAATGTCATTAATTTTGAGCAAATTATTGACAGAACAGTTTAAAATGTTTTTGCATTGCTCAAAAGGAGCAATTTGTTTAGCCAAATTTTTGGCTGAAATAGAAAAAAAATATGATAGCGACATAGCTATCTGTCTTTTCAGATAGTTAGAAAGATAGTACATAACAATATTGTATCTATCTTTTGTCAAATATAAATTATTATCAATATAAGAGTTGGTGTCAACCAACTGGATTAAATTATCATTATAAGTTAAATTGTGCAATGTCAAGTTTATATCAAATCTTAATTTGTTTTCTTCCTGTGGCAAACTGTTACTATAAGGGAATGTAAACAACACAATTTTTCTTAAACTAAGGTTGCACAATGTTCTATGATATTGGAGCAATTCTCCTTTATTTAAATTTCCCCTATTTCCCATAAAAATTAACAAAGTTGTTTCTTGCTTGAAGTTACATTTAATAATTTCTTTCATTATATCAAATAAAGAACAACCAGGCATACAGTAATTTATTATTGAGTGTCCCGGATATTCATCTGTCAATAAGTGACCTAAGTCCTTTCCAATCTCATCACAAAAAAGTACAATATCATTGTTTACAATTTGTTTACACGTGGTAAAGGAACTATTAACAGAGGGAATTGGAAAATCAACACAAGGATGCGGTAATGTGGTATTGCATGTTGATAATGAATGGTCTGGCATAGGCACATTGGATGGTATTTGACAGCGCTCACAGCTGTTAGTTTGTGAGTTCACCAGCTCATTCATTGCCAACACATATTCCCTCATTAGATCTTCAGAGGTATTATATTTATTAGTCATTGATCTTAGTTTCTCCTGTAGATGGTCCAGTTGAGATTGCAAGGCCTGTGTGTCATTGTTGTATTTCCTAGTACTTTGCTCCAAATTAAAGGAATACATATCTAACTGTTTAAGTAAATTTAACCTTTCCCTGTTAAGTTTAACATTTTTGATAAAGAACTTTTGTCTTTTTACCATTTTTTGCGTTTTAACAATGTATTTATTAATTTTTATGTATTTTTTAATTTTGTTTTTACTAGTGACTACCCTCACTGAATGACATGATTTTGATTCATCGTCACCTGTCAAATCAATAGTATCAGTGGGGTTTATGGCAGAAACCATTGACGGGGCAATAGACACCAGCTCATTGAACAGACTTTGATTCAGCGAGGCGGTGATGTTAAGATTTGTAGTCTCAAGTTGTGTAATCTGACTTTGAGCCTCATGCAGCTGCTGTTGTAATAAGTGTTTCTGGCTAAGAGCTTGTTCATACTCTATGCTACACTGGCTGAACCCGTCCACAACAACCTGGAGCCTATCCCGGGCTTCTATGGCATCAGTGTATTGAATATATAACTGAGCCATTTCATTTTTCAACTTCCTATTCATTTCATTGGCATCAAAGAGCACTCTTTCATTGTCATCTATTTCCTTAATTAGTTGGTCACAGGACTCCCTTGACGCCTTTAATAAGCTCAAAGCCTCA
The DNA here is from genome assembly GCA_949629135.1 of Eremobia ochroleuca. NCBI lineage: Eukaryota > Metazoa > Arthropoda > Insecta > Lepidoptera > Noctuidae > Eremobia > Eremobia ochroleuca. Next base: position 4,738,351 of record OX451407.1, read on the forward strand.
CTGAGTTTGGACTCTTCGAGGCGAGCACGGGCGCTGCGAGTCATGATCATGACGAAGGATAACTTTTATAAGGAAGGAAAGAAAACAATTTAGAAGAGCTAGGTAGTTGTGAATGAAAGTAAATTGAGAGAGGATTAGTGCAGAGGAAAATTGAAATTTAATAAAGTAAGAAGTTCTGTAACCAAACCAAACCAAGGTTATGTTTACGTTCAAAAGTCATTGGCATAAACAAGTAGCCGTATTAAAAGTGAAAAATGTGATTTCTGGTGTAATATTATAGAACGCAAAGAAACGAAATCAAGTAAAATATTAAGTATTGTACCTGATCACAAGATGACAATGCAAAATTCACTTGAGCCGGTAACTGTCACTGTTTCACATTTAAATATTTACACTTTGTTTTACACTTGGTATGTGAATCTAATACAAAAAACTGATTATTATCCTATTTACTTGATGAGTATTGGAAATGGGCTTTAAAAACATACGAAATTAAATATTTAAAATTAAAATAACAAGAGCAAATTCAAATCAGCTGTTAACTCTAGTGTTGCCACAGGAAAAAAAATATAGACGGACCACCTAAAGAAAGTGGCTGGGGTAGACTGGATGCGGAAGGTGGAGGACAGTTTGTTGTGGCGCAGTCTGGGAGAGGCCTATGTCCAGCAGTGGACTGCGATAGGCTGAGTTGATTGATTGATTGATTGATATATCGGTGATGCAAGTTCTCGAAAAGGTGATATTCGTGACGTTTCCCTCTACGGAGACGATAATATGCAACATATGAGCTACTAAACCATTTATGAATAACAGAAAATTACTAAAGAGCTTTTATTTCGGCTTCTTACGTAGACGTACAGTTAAATGAGTGATGCAAGCATTATCTATGACGCTTTTCTTCGAAGGTAATGGCCTGGTTACAAATTTTTTAGTAAATTTGCTGACGCATGAACGATCTGACGCATTTCGACGTAAACTATGACGGTTTAATGCATGGGAGTGAAGACTGGCTAATAAAAACTTTTATAGGTTATTGATTTTTTTTTTAAGTTCTTTTAAAGGGGATGCGCTAAGGTAGCCCGCGAAATTCAAATTTTCTTACGTTTTTTTTTTTAATTTGCAGGTAAGTATCAGGTTGTTTGTTGATTAAGATATGATTCGCTATAGATAAATGGCTGTTTGCAAATTAGCGCCGTGCCACGTTTCTATTAAAAAGTTTTTGACATTTGAGTTGGCGGGGAATAATTTTCATGAAAAATGGCGGGAATTAAATTGCTGCTAAGTGCACGTGAGATTATTAATTATTGTTGAATGTTTATGCTTTAAATCTGTTTTAATGTGACAAATATAAATTTCAACGCATGATCCTTAAATTAATTTAATAAATTTGTCATTCCGAAAACTTAAAGAAAATACAGCTACGAAAACGTACAAATCACAATCCGAGGAATTTAGAGGAAATTCCTAATCCTTTGCTTCATTATGTTTGAAAATTCATCTGCTAAACGACGTAAATAACGCAATGTACGTAACTGAACTGTCTGCATGAAAGGAATTGCGATCGATTGCCATATCATGTGTTACGCAATTACCCCGCTGATTTAATAAAGATTAGCTTGTTTACGGTGGCAGGGCCTAAGAATAACCACTCTTTTTAAAACAAGCAATCTAATAAAAACGGAGCGTATCAATTAAATCTAACAACTATTTTGATGCGAGGATCATCTGCTATTGCATGCTTAGCGCGTGTAAACAAGACTTTAAAAAAAAATGGCGGTTCGTCAAATTTTGGCGCGCTGCCATAGACAACGTAGATCGTAAATGATTCAATAGGTACGAGTATTTATTTGTTTCTTCTGCCTATTATTATAATAGGCGCGTTGAATAGTCGGTGTGTTAAGGTTGGATTTGTTCAAGTTTATTGTGTACAAGCCGTGTGTCCGATAGGATTTCCCATCGGCAAAGCTGACGAAATTCCGTACATACTTTCATCTCCTATGCAACCCCGTTAGTTTGGGTTGATGATTGTTGGGTTGATTAAAAAAAAAGAGTTCATGGTTTAGGTTATCCGTTGTCTGTCAGTGAAAGAATGAATTCAAAGCATAGCAAAGAAAATAAAGCTGAATTATTTCTATTACTGTTACTTATATCTCTATACTCATATCTATGAATTTATGACAGTAACCATTTTGTTTGTGATCGTAGCACAAAGCCATCTGTTATTGCTCTTGGTTGATGTTACAATATTTTCAAGTAATCGGTGGTATATTCAGGAAAATTAACGTTAAGCCGTTGGTCCCGGCTGTCATTCGTGGATCTTTGACAGTCGTTACGGGTCGTCAGTAGCCCGATAGTCTAACAACCAGTCTTACCAAGGGGTATCGTATTACCCAGTAACTGGGTTGTGGGGGTCAGATAGGCAGTCGCTCCATATAAAATACAGGTATTCAACTGCATCCGGTTAGACTGGAAGCCAACCCCAACATAGTTGTTAAAAGGGTAGGAATATTGATGTATACTTAACTAAGGGCTATTTTTTTTATCGACAGATAATTCTTATTCGTGGAATAAAATTGACGTCTGACAGATTTTGTATGGAAGAACTGTCAAAAATTCAAAATTATTCATCGGATAAAACTATCTGGCGTTGGAAAATCAGCCCTAAGTATACTAATTGACCGAACGATTCTATAGTTTAGTCAAGAAAATACGCCAATACTGTATGCACCTAATTTGTTTTTTAATAAAGATGGAATCAGTTCGCAGACCCTAGATTAGGAAAATCTGCGTTAAAGAATCTTTACAGCAGTGCTATTCTGTAAAAATCTCACCGTGAGAACTTAGGTGAAGTAAGCGGGAAGTGAGCTGTTATTCATTCCTAATGCTAGGGATTATCACTATTAAGTGCTCACTTCACTTATGATTTCACGGTGAGATTTTTACAGAATCGGCCGGCGGGACTGGGCCTTATAAGCTTAAATTTAAACAGTCCAGAGTAAAAAAGGGTTTTGATATCTCATTCTGTTTCAAAGAAAATTGTGGCGAAAATTGGTACCTATTTCATTGTATCCATGCAGTTTCATGCCCTTTCTTGTCTATAGGAACCTAATACGCTTTGGAATGGGCAACTAGCTTTATGTTTCTGACTGACCGACCCCCTGACATTTCAAAAGACCTCGTAAAAGGTTTGCTTAGTTGAAATAAATGCTTTGAGTTTCAGATTGTGATTCCAGCGGGGTAATTGCGTTACAAAATAACAGCAGCAATGGCGTTCATTTTGACAGTTAACGACATTCATTGCGATGTTTACGTTTCTGAGCAGACACATTTTTCAAACATATTAAGCAATAGATTAGCAATATCCTTCAAAATAAGTCAGATTTTGATTGATAGTAATATTTCAGATTGTGATTTAGTGTTTTACTTAATTAGGATGCTGATTTATTCATTTTTATAGATGCCCAGAAATTATTAAAAGAAAAAAAACATACATTATTTTCTGACGTTTGACGTAAATTATCAGTAAAATTAACAGTCTAAGATCAAGCTAAACTTCCAAGCCATAGTGTACCGACGCCATCGTTACAGCATAAATAAAACAAACGCCATACGTCCAACAATTACACGCCACACAATGTAAAACCATAGACAAAGCGTGACGTCAGTAGTGCGTCATACAGTAAGTAGGTCACCACGGAGCCATAGAGAATGGAAGCGGCTTTGAATCACAATGACCACTTAGTCACGGAGCAACTTCGGGTTTTTCTTAACATTTTTCATGGTTGTTTTACTGAAATGTTAAGATGAAAATTTATATTTTACTGTAAAAATATTGAAGTTTGTTGGTAAAGTTTCCGAAGTATTTTTTTTATTTTTTCTAATAAAGCTTTATCTACGTCAAATATTCTTTTGAATTTTCCATCACCTGCCTCATCCGACTAGCCTTTTCCCAACTATGTTGGGGTCGGTTTCCAGTCTAACCGGATGCAGCTGAGTACCAGTATTTTATATGGAGCGACTGCCTATCTGACCTCCACAACCCAGTTATAATACGTTACCCTTAGTAAGACTGGTTGTCAGACTTGCGGGTTTCTGACGACCTGTAAAGACTGCCGAATCCACGAATGACAGCCGGGACCAACGGCTTAGCGTGCATTTCCGAAGCACGGGGTCTTGGTATGTAAAGATAGTCACCCATCCACCGACTAACCGCGGCAAGCGTAGCTTAACCTGATCGATCGACCTGTGCGGCTGTTATTACTTAGCCACAAGCCCCTCCTTCTATTACCTGTATCAAGTGTTATTTTCAAGAGAATCAAAAATAAAAATGAGGAAATTGCTAATTTAACAGCCTAATCTAAAACTTACACAGTTTTATTTGCAGCAAGTTTCCAGTCACATATTAAAATAAAGTAAAAACAGTCGTCACACACTTGACTGCATCCACTACAATACAATAATAGTAACTATGTAATCATCCCATAACTCGGCATCATCAATCATCTGAATGATATTAAATTGGTGCTTAAAATGACGCACGTTAAGTCCTCGCGGCCATACTGGAAAATAAATAGACGTATATCATTTCAAAATAGACGCTCAATATATTGCTGGGACAGTTCTTCCGCTTATCTAGCTTTGAGGAGTGGATTTGGTAAACATTAAGAAGTTGAAATCGATTTAAAAATATATTATTTATAATATTACCAAAACTTTAGTGGTGTCAATTTTTTTTATTGTGTCTTTTTTCTCTCGTATCAGCACAACATCAGTGGGGGACACTAACAGTAGGAATGACTTCCATTTTGACAGTTAAACAACATTCATTGCAGATTAGCGAAATACTCGCCTGCAGTGCTTCCGGCATGATCGCAGAGGCGAGGATAGATGGCCAATGCGCAAGCGTCGAGCTTCCATTATACCCAACAGCATCCTGAAAACTAAAGCTGATTGCGCCTTTTTTGTGAACCTCTTATAGTTCCTATTTTGCGCTCCTTTGCGCTCCTAAAAATATTATTGAAAACTGTAATATAATAATTGCGCCTTTATTTTTTGAGAACCTCAAAGAATTTCTATGTTGGGGTCCTAAAAATACTAAATAGTCATGTGAATGCGACCAATTCAAATTCAATAGTTGGTCAAAGTTCCAGTTTACCCTAATCCGTTTGTCCGGGGCACCTTAGCTTAGTTAGGTACTGTTAACAACTGTGAGATCAGCCAGAAAGTTAGAAAGAGTATTTTTTAACTGGCGTACGTCTTGTTGCATAGATGTTTGAAACTTTAAACATTCAGAGTGATTATTTCAAACTTATCAACAATTTATTAATGAAACTTACAAAAAAATAGGTAAAAAAACTTTTTAAGTTAAACGGTTTTATGTTAAACATACATTGCAATGTTTAAGATAAATGTACTAAAAACCAAAAAATAATAAAATAGATACAGTCGTGGGAATTATAAACATATGCATAGACTAGACTAAAATAAAACCGTGGGGCACGTCAATTGTCTACAATCGTTGATTAAAATGTTTGTTTTGTAATGTTACACTATAATTAGGCAGTTGTTCAACCGACAACGATGGACGTGTGATAAGTAGGGCTAGAATGTGGAAACAAGCTAGCAAGCTCGATTATAAGCGAGTTTTAGGGTTTCATAGTGGTGAGCGAGTAGTACTTTTATCATATGTTTTGTCGATTAAAGACAAACTACGAGCAGTGAAACGACACCTCGCCAGCCAGCAGTGTGAATGTCCAACGATAAACTAGTTGAAACATCTCTTTTATTTACATGGAGTGTATAACTATTGGAATTTCCATGAGCAAGAAAATAGTAAGTAATTTCCTCACCGTCTGCGGGCCAACTGCCTATTTTAACGACGAATTAAACGATTCTTCTATCGCACATTAAGTCGATAATTTGTAGACAATTGACGTGCCCCACGGTTTTATTTTAGTCTAGTCTATGCATATGTTTATAATTCCCACGACTGTATCTATTTTATTATTTTTTGGTTTTTAGTACATTTATCTTAAACATTGCAATGTATGTTTAACATAAAACCGTTTAACTTAAAAAGTTTTTTTACCTATTTTTATTTTCTAGTTTTTAGTTTTTATTTCTTATCCACCCTAATGCCATACAGTTCTCGGCGCGTTTTAACCTTTCACCTTAACTTGGGTGGTGTACTGCTAACGACGTATCATTTTTAGCCACCCTAACGCCACACAGTCCTCAACACGATACAAAATCTTGACTTGGGTGGTGGATTCAGGCTGGATTAATCAGATACCTAAATTACAGATTCAATTTCTAAATTTAAATCTTATTATTATACGCCATTTGGTGGCTGCGCCCATCTTAAATATTGAGGTTGTATAGTGCACTGTATTCTTCTTGTCAAGCCCTTTTATTTGATACCCATATTGGTGGGATTGATAAAAAATTGTTATCAGCCATTTGGTAGCGGCGGCCATCTTAGATTTCAATTTTGCATAGTAAATTGTATTCTACTTGTTGAGACCTTTCATTTGATACCCATATTGATGGGATTGATAAAACCTACGTTATCCGCCATTTTGTAGCGGCCGCCATCTTGGATTTAAAATTTTTATAGTATATTGTATTCTGCTTGTTGAGCCCTTTCATTTGATACCCATATTGATGGGATTAATTAAAAATTGTTATCAACCATTTGGTAGCGGCAGCCATCTTAGATTTCAATTTTGCATAGTAAATTGTATTCTACTTGTTGAGACCTTTCATTTGATACCCATATTGATGGGATTGATAAAACCTACGTTATCCGCCATTTTGTAGCGGCCGCCATCTTGGATTTCAATTTTTATAGTATATTGTATTCTGCTTGTTGAGCCCTTTCATTTGATACCCATATTGATGGGATTAATAAAAAATTGTTATCAGCCATTTGGTAGCAGCGGCCATCTTAGATTTCAATTTTGCATAGTAAATTGTATTCTACTTTTTGAGACCTTTCATTTGATACCCATATTGATGGGATTGATAAAACCTACGTTATCCGCCATTTTGTAGCGGCCGCCATCTTGGATTTCAATTTTTTATAGTATATTGTATTCTGCTTGTTGAGCCCTTTCATTTGATACCCATATTGATGGGATTAATAAAACATAAATTATCCGCCATTTTGTAGCGGCGGCCATCTTGAATTTATAATGATAATGAATAAACATAATTGTATTGTCACCAAAATCCAAAGTGTATACAAAATTTCAGATTAATCGGTTGACAGGAAGAGGGTGAAATTTGAATTACTAAATTTCACCCAAGAATAATAAATAAATAAAACAAACGGGGTGAGCTAAATAAAACCGTTTAAAAAACCGTTTAAAAATACTAATGTCACGTGATCAACTTTGAACGTTAATATCTCGGAAACCTGACGCTTTACCGGGTTTGGTGTTATTGATATGTTTTCTGTTTGCATTGATGTCGTTGTAGCTATCGATTTATATAGGTTCCATGCGTGGCCGAAATTTTGAAAAAAAAAAAATGGCGGACAGTAGGTATGGTCATAGGTAAGGTCCGTGGATAGCCCTTTGACAACATTTAATTATGTAATTGAAAGGCAAGGTATAGTACATACACACAGACAGGGTTTTTGAATGCAGATTTTTTATTTGTCCTGGTTTAGCGTGGTCACATCTAGACCGCTATACATCGGTGTACACTTTCCACACAAGGGTGGAGGTCCCTGAAATTTGTCCAGCCATTGTGTGTCGCTAATAGGATTCAAACAAACACCTTTATGCCTTTGTTTCTACGCTATTCGTTGACTTCAGCTATCGATTTAATTAGGTTCCGTGCGTGGCTGCCATTTTGAAAAAAAAAAGGTGAACTGTGGTTATGCCACGGACCTTCAAAGCCCTTTGACAACATTTAATTATGTAATTGAAAGGTAAGGGGTAGAACCCACAGACAGGGTTTTTAAATGCAGATTTTTTAATTGTCCTGGTTTGGCGTGGTCATATCTAAACAACTATACATCGGTGGACACTTTTCACACAAGGGTCGAGGTCCCTGAAATCTGTCCAGCCATTGTGTGTCGCTAATAGGATTCAAAAAAGCACCTTTATACCTTTGTTTCTACGCTAATAGGCGAAAAATGAGGTTATGAGCTTATCACACTTAACACACACGTTTTGAACGAAATATAGTGTTTTTCCTTGCAAATCTATTTTTTTAAACAGGCACGGTAATTAAAATTCACAGGGTTTTAGCATTAATTTATTTAATTTCGTAGTAGCACCGAGAGGTTTTTGATGGAAAACCCAATCTTCTTCATCCGATGAGAGTTTGAAAATCAAAAGTCATTTATTCAAATTGGCTGAGAATCAGCACTTTTCGAACGTCAAAATTACATAAGACAGTAGAGAAGACCCCAAAACTCCCGCCCTTCACCATTTCCTAGTGCTTTCGCTGGGAAGAAGGAGTGGCGCGAATATTCCTCAGCAGCACAGCTGTCTGTTCAGTTAAAAAAGAAACTTGCTTCTATACAATAGTAGGTGTACAAAGTAGTTAATATTAAGAGACATAAGTTAAACTCATCATCTGCCTGCCTTTTCCCAACTATGTTGGGGTCGGCTCCCAGTCCAACAGGATGCAGCTGAATACCAGTATTTTACATGGAGCGACTGCCTATCTGACCTCCACATACCCAGGACTCAGTAGACAGCATCTGATTTGCATAAAACCCAAAATATTTTACTGTGGTACGTCTATGATAAATCTTTTACAGTTCAAGCAGTACGGTCACGGAATGTCTTGCCCGTGTCGATAAGGCGCGCTCTATCTTTGTCCATTTAAAATTATGAAATTATAGTAAAAACAACACTATCTCTCTCCTTAAACGTAATTTATTATGTTCTTTGCTCTTGTTTTATGATAATTATTGTATATAGGGTGACTGGTAACTAGTGACCGATACTTAAACACATGATTGTACTCATCATTACAAACAACTTTTACTATCGGACCAAATCCGAAATCGCGAAAAAAAATCAGCTGTTCCCCTAAATTTATGTTCGTACGAGTCGTCAAAATACAGGGAACAGCTGATTTTTTTTTCGTCATTTCACTTTTTGTCCCATTATAAAACTTGTTTGTTGTCATGTGTTTGAGTATCGGTCACTAATTACCAGGCACCCTATATATTTATTTATATCGATAAGTATATGTTATATGTATGTATGTATTTATCGTATAAAATAAATAAATAAATAAATTGTTTATTGGGTCTCAAACAGTTACATTTGCAGATGTGATTGAGACAGCCCCAGTAAGTAATCAATAATACTTATGTTGGGGTTATCTCGCTCTTTCCCTTAATTGATAGCTTATACACTATTGAGACTCTGTAACAATTAAAATTAAACTAATAAAACTAATTCAACTAATTTAGAAACAAAGAGAAAACAATGACAAAAAGTAATTAGCAGCTCTGTGTATTGTGCAATTGTGAGTATGTGATAGTGTAACTGTAGTAGTGTGTGATCGTGGGTTTGTCTGTGTGTGTGTGTGTTTTGTGTGTGTGTGTGTGTTTTGTGTGTGTGTGTTTTATGTTTGTGTGTTTTAGTGTGTGTTTATGCAAGAGTTTACGTGTTTGCTGATAGTGCCATTTTAAATCGAAGATAAAGATACAATTAGGTGATCACAATGTATAACATTATGATGAAGAAGGTTCATATTAGTCTGACTAGAATATGCTCTGTTTCTTCATAATTTAGATCGTATAAGTATATGTAAATCGTACATCACAGACTACCTGCAGTATTGTCCTTCCTTTCTCTCTAAATACATCCAAAGGTTGTCTTTAAAATATCGCTTTCAGTAATAAGACCGCCCATTGCGTCACCACTTGTAAAATTTCTATATTTATGGTGTAAGTACAGTCGCCAGCACATCAAGCTACTACAATCTATCAAATTAATTTAATAGATTTTCAACTTTATTGCCAAAGCATTAGGTAGAAAGTTGATTGGGAAAATTTGACAGGTTCGGGTAGCTTGATATGCTGGCGTCTGTACATAATAAAGAGTATTCTATCTATTTACCTATCTACGTCTCTTGTCCAACTTTCCTGTCGTAGATCCATGTGATTTTTCCTTTTAAGTAATTTATCTACAAATACATAAAATTGAAGTGTCTGTTGATAATGTCAAAATAACAACGTTTTTACTAAATGCATATGAAAGTTTATACGGTATTTTTAAAATGTTTGTCTGTCTGTTAGTTTGTTCCGGATAATCTCACAGAAACCGCAGACAGTAACCGCTGGACTGATTTTGACGGGACTTACACTGGCAGATAGCTGATGTTAGAAGGTGTAAATTAGACTACTTTTATTTAGAAAAATAATTAGGGTACAAAAATATTAAATCCCATGAATTCCAATGTATTTACCGACATGCAAGCGAATGAAGTCGCGGGAACAGCTAGTAAATAAATAAACATTTCGACTATTCAGTCACTCTTGTAAACCTCGGTAGGAAATAACTTGTAGATCTGCAATCTCCGGGTGATTTTTCTTGTTAGCTATGGAAATAGCTCGTATTGGCGCCGATTCCCTTATTTACAAATTAAAATAAATTTAAGTTCGGTGCATCTTTTTCTTTTTATTTCATTAAGAAAAGGACAGAAGATAAATATTAGCTTAGTCCTGTCAAATCAAGATACTCCATAGACAAGTATATACGTGATTAAAAAATTGGCTACTAAAAATCCGTCAATTTACGTCAGGCGCTGACTGTGTTTTTAACAGGACTTTAACTCTGTTTTTTGACAGGACGAAACTAATATTTATCTTCTGTCCTTTTCCTAATGAAATGGAAAGAAAAAGATGCACAGCCGGTCGATTCTGTGAAAATCTCACCGTGAAATCATAAGTGAAGTGAGCACTTAATAGTGTTAATCCCTAGCGAATGGCAGCTCACTCCACGCTCACTTCACCCAAGCTTTCACGGTGAGATGGTTAAAGAATCGCACGGCTGAACTTAAATTTAGTTTAGTATGAGAACAAGGGACTCGGCGCCATTTTGGTGAAAAGGTAAACAGTGATGGCCCAGTGGTAACGGCCGTGACTTACGTATTGTAGGTCGTGGGTTCGAAACCAGTCAGACACTTTACTTTGTGTAAATTATTTCATCACCACTGCTCTCGAAACGGTGAAGGAAAACATCGTGAGGAAACCGGCATGTCCTTGAACCAAAAATTCGAAGACATGTGACATCCACCAACCCGCACTGGGCACGCGTGGTGGATTAGTGACCACTTCCTTTCACCGACAGGAGCCCTGTGTCCCAGCAGTGGGAATATTACCAGCTGATTATGCTGTGATGGAAAGATTGGGCACTGAGTCAGGTTGGTTAGTACTGGATGGCAACTTCGGGTGAGGAGTCTTAGGCAGACTCCTCACCCGAAGTTGCCAGCCATCTTACAGTCCTTTCACAGCTATTTTACCTCTGATTTTGCATCAGTGTCAAAACAATAATGGTCTTTATTAAAAAAAAAAAAAAAGATTTTTACTACCTTCAGTTGTATGTACAAAAACAATTATCTAAACACTATGCAGCGTTACAACTAAGAGAAATATTGTTTTAGTTGAACTCTGGCACCCAGATTAAGATTTAACTTGTGTTTAGGGTGCCAGCGTCCTCGCCTATAATTTGAACACATATCTGTAGTTGTAGGACGAACACAGTGTATTATTATTATTAAGCATTATGATGTGGTCTATTTAAGTACCTCTGTGTATGTATTGAGAGAGAGATAAATATGGTGAAATCTTGGGTTTATGTAAGTCTGTATAAATATAATTATTCAAAATTTAAATTCAAAATGTTTATTTCGGACAATAACAATCCATATTGTGTTAGTAAATACAATATTTTAAACTATGTTAGTACATGTAATAAATAAAAATAAAATAAAATTAAAATTATCTTAACATTAAAATCTAAGTTAAAATAAGTAAATATTAAAATCAAAATTAAAATAGAAATCACAATCAAAATTAATTACAAATTAAAAATTCCAATGTCCATACCTCTTTTACATAATATTTCAATTTAAATATCGTTCCTCAGCACCAAGCCCGCAGCTATGTCTGCAATGCATCAGAAAAGGGCAGTCTGGCCTCTCCACAATAATCTTAAGCTATTGATGAATGTAGTCAAATATTCAGTCTTATCGTAACTCAGTGTCAATAGCCACTTTGTGACCTTGGTCTTACATTACTTTAGGCACAGGGGGCAATGGTGTATAGTTTATTTATTTTATTATACAACGTGTAACGTTAAATGCGCAAAACCTGTAAATAACGAGCAGAATTAACTGAACCACTTTTTAATATAGGTCACATTTTTCAAAAAATCTTCATTAAAAACGTTGCCGTGTCTATTTATTAATAGGTCAAGCAAGCCAATGTCAGCGCGGCGCAGCGGCCCGGTGACGACTCCTCCCTCGGTAAAGCGTCGTCGCAGACGCAAGAAACGATCAGAATGGCCAGTAAAACTAAAACAGCACATAAAACCTTTACAATTTTTTTAATGACTTATTTTCTGTCTGAAATAGGTCAATTGAATTAAAAATCAGTTGGGGGATCTGACGTTTTGCGCATTTAACGTTACACGTTGTATAAATTGTCAGACAGAATATGATAATGACGCTGAAAAAGGGTTGTTCTACATCCGTGAGTTGAGCATACTTCATAGTATCTACGCTTTTTAGCAGCTTTCGGCCTGTATACCACAGAGGGATGTTTGCGAAGAATAGTGCCAAAAACAAACCTATGATCATTGCAATAAGGTTGCTGGTGGGTGAGTTACTGGTTCAGTGAAAATGCAGTCATGGCGACCTCCGTGCCACCGACGACGTCGTCAAAGTGGCGAAGTTTTGGGCCAACAAAATTTAATACAGTGTCGTGCCATCGACACGACGAAGAAAATACTGTTTGGGTTGTTGTCAGAGGTAGAATAACTGTAAAAGGACTGTACCTACAGTCCGCAAAAAGTTATTTTACTGACAGCAGCAACCCAACAGTAACCTTATTGTAACGAGTATAAAGATCACAATGATTATGACAGACTTGTCGGTGGCAGCAACCCAACAGTAACCTTATTGTAACGAGAATAAAGATAACAATGATTTTGGCAGACTTGTCGGTGGCATCAACCCAACAGTAACATTGTTGTGACGAGAATAAAGATCACAATGATTTTGACAGACTTGTCGGTGGCATCAACCCAACAGTAACATTGTTGTGACGAGAATAAAGATCACAATGATTTTGACAGACTTGTCGGTGGCATCAACCCAACAGTAACATTGTTGTGACGAGAATAAAGATCACAATGATTATGACAGACTTGTCGGTGGCAGCAACCCAACAGTAACCTTATTGTAACGAGAATAAAGATCACAATGATTTTGACAGACTTGTCGGTGGCATCAACCCAACAGTAACATTGTTGTGACGAGAATAAAGATCACAATGATTTTGACAGACTTGTCGGTGGCATCAACCCAACAGTAACATTGTTGTGACGAGAATAAAGATCACAATGATTATGACAGACTTGTCGGTGGCAGCAACCCAACAGTAACCTTATTGTAACGAGAATAAAGATCACAATGATTTTGACAGACTTGTCGGTGGCATCAACCCAACAGTAACATTGTTGTGACGAGAATAAAGATCACAATGATTTTGACAGACTTGTCGGTGGCATCAACCCAACAGTAACATTGTTGTGACGAGAATAAAGAAAACAATGATTTTGACAGACTTGTCGGTGGCATCAACCCAACAGTAACATTGTTGTGACGAGAATAAAGATCACAATGATTTTGACAGACTTGTCGGTGGCATCAACCCAACAGTAACATTGTTGTGACGAGAATAAAGATCACAATGATTATGACAGACTTGTCGGTGGCATCAACCCAACAGTAACATTGTTGTGACGAGAATGAAGATCACAATGATTTTGACAGACTTGTCGGTGGCAGCAACCCAACAGTAACCTTATTGTGACGAGAATAAAGATCACAGTGATTTTGAAAGACTTGTCGGTGGCATCAACCCAACAGTAACATTGTTGTGACGAGAATAAAGATCACAATGATTTTGACAGACTTGTCGGTGGCAGCAACCCAACAGTAACATTGTTGTGACGAGAATAAAGATCACAATGATTTTGACAGACTTGTCGGTGGCATCAACCCAACAGTAACATTGTTGTGACGAGAATGAAGATCACAATGATTTTGATAGACTTGTTGGTGGCAGCAACCCAACAGTAACCTTATTGTGACGAGAATAAAGATCACAGTGATTTTGAAAGACTTGTCGGTGGCATCAACCCAACAGTAACCTTATTGTGACGAGTATAAAGATCACAATGATTATGACAGACTTGTCGGTGGCAGCAACCCAACAGTAACATTGTTGTGACGAGAATAAAGATCACAATGATTTTGACAGACTTGTCGGTGGCAGCAACCCAACAGTAACCTTATTGTGACGAGAATAAAGATCACAGTGATTTTGAAAGACTTGTCGGTGGCATCAACCCAACAGTAACATTGTTGTGACGAGAATAAAGATCACAATGATTTTGACAGACTTGTCGGTGGCAGCAACCCAACAGTAACCTTATTGTGACGAGAATAAAGATCACAGTGATTTTGAAAGACTTGTCGGTGGCATCAACCCAACAGTAACATTGTTGTGACGAGAATGAAGATCACAATGATTTTGATAGACTTGTTGGTGGCAGCAATCCAACAGTAACCTTATTGTGACGAGAATAAAGATCACAGTGATTTTGAAAGACTTGTCGGTGGCATCAACCCAACAGTAACCTTATTGTGGCGAGTATAAAGATCACAATGATTATGACAGACTTGTCGGTGGCATCAACCCAACAGTAACCTTATTGTGACGAGTATAAAGATCACAATGATTTTGACAGACTTGTCGGTGGCAGCAACCCAACAGTAATCTTATTGTGACGAGAATAAAGATCACAATGATTTTGACAGTGATGCAAAATCAGACGTAAGACTAAACTGTGAAAGAACTGTATTTTCTAATAAGTTAGTACGCCATAGATTCGTCCTTATTCACGAAACAACAATAAATCGTCCTTCCATGCCTTTTTTCTAAAAACGAGACCTCTGTCTATCGTAAAAGAAACTAAAACTTAAAGATAAACTCCATTACGAAGTTCACACAATAAATCTTCTGCAGACAAGGACAGTATAAACTCCCCAAGTCAACGGCTAAACTTTGTTTCTCTTAGGCGCGAGCCAGACAGAAGGGACGTGAGAAAACGACGAGATAAAGGGTAGACACGGGCGACTTTTTTTAAATTTTTTTTATTTATTTATGCAAGGCACACCAACGACATATTTACAAATATAACAACAAAGTAATCACAAATTTTTAAAACTGTGTAAATACATCACTTATACGCATGCACAATATTCTTATTAAACGGTAAACAATTCATTAAACATATAAAACATTCGATACAGTTAAATTTAAAATATATTAAAATTAAACTAAATTATAAATAAATTAAAATTGCAGTAAATTAAAACATCTGGTCTTTACGAATGATGAATATAGAAGAGTCGAGGCGCGGACACGGACTGGACGAAAACGCTTCATACTGTCCGTCATATGGGAAATTCCTGTAATTTACGGACTATAATTTGGTTAAAATTTACTCTTTTATATTTACCAATAATGAATAAAATATCTCATAGCTTTGCATAATAGACCCTCCCAAATGGAAGTAGCGATCATAGGTAAAATTTGCTTACGAATCTATTTATATGCCTAGTTTGGCAATAAAAAATGCTACAATTGGAAACAAAACGATTCGTTTTTGTTTATAGGAACCGGGCATTATTTGTAGCGATGTCGTGCGATTGTGAACTTTGAAATTTATATTTTGTCCGCATCTCATTACTTTAGTACATTTTACCAAAAGGACGCAGCCGGAAAATTGACGCGCCTGCCTCTCGTCCTTCCTGCACCCTAATTACGTAACACACTATTACTCTCAATTTAAATAATTTTGAAGCATATTTCTAATCCATTGCTCAATATGTTCGAAAAATGTGTCTGCTTAACAACGCAAATAACGCAATGAATGTTGTCGAACTGTCAAAATGAAACCCATTGCTACTGATAGTGTGACGCAATTACCCTGCTGTATGTTTTGTGCCAGATCGCGTTAGTACATTTAGCATGAAGAATAATGAAGATACGTGTAAAGGACGCCGCGTCTACGTCCCGTCCTTCTCCTACGACCCTGCTGTCTGGCCCACACCTTATGAAAGTTTAGTAGAATTGGACAGGCGTCTGTCTAATACTTTAATCTTTGATCGCGTTCATTGATTGATTTGTATTGGCTTTGTGTAATTACGTGGTCTGGCGGCGCATCGAAGTTCGTAGTAAATTAATGTTGATTACTTTGATCAAGTTTGTAATCGTGTTTTGATTTAGAGGGTAGCATGATTCTACTCGTAAATAGGTATTACAAGCCGTGTCCGTGTCGTTACTGGATGATTTTTTTGCAGGCTCCAAATTTTTACAGGGTGTTCTACTCATGAATATGAACAACTTTCACTTTGGGATCAACTCTAAAATCACGAAAACGGTTTACGGGTTTACGGTGACCAAAATGTATTAAACAGCTGATTTTTTTCGTGATCTCAGTGTTGGTTCCATAGTAAAAGTTGTTCATATTCATGGGTAGAACATCCTGTAAAAATTTGGAGACGGTAAAAAAAACCATGCTGTATAGCATAATCAGCTTATAATGTTCCCACTGTTGGGACACAGGTCTGCCAGCGTATGCCGCGCCGTGTCCTCCCGGCAGTCGACGCAGTGGTGACACCGGGCGTCACGAGTCACGACTTACAACTCATAAGTCAAGGTCGAGACCACTGGGCCACAAAAATGGTGTGCCCGATGGGATTTCCCATCAGCAGAAATTATGAATTTCCATACAAACCTTCATCCCCTTTCTCAGCACTTTAGGGGATGAAATTTCGTGCTTCTAGACCCAGTGGCTTAGGTTGTGCGTTGTATGTCATCGAATGAATAAAAGAATTTAAGATTTTTATTAACCTTCAAGCGGGCGCGCGGACATTTGTAACGCCAGCGGTCGCGCGTAACCTAAAAGACCTATAGGATATTTCAGGGATTTAAAACACTAATTATTTAATATTTTTTGTATTTATCACATTATCATTATGTTAGGACATAAACAAAATTATAAAATCAAAATAATATTCTAATTTTCTTTGGATTTGTAAGCAATCTGGCATCATAAATGTATCGAGAATCGATCGCATCGCGGTCGATTCGACGCCGCGCGCCCGCTTGAAGGTTAAGTAGATGTAGACGTAAACTTTATATGCGTTGTCCTAGATTACAACTCCTTCTCTTCGTTCTTGAAGAAATATACTTTTTTATTGGAAACCCTATTTAACTTTACAGTATTACATTTAATTTTACAGCTCCACTGTCTTAAAATGCTTATTACATGTATAAAAAGGGATGAAGGAATTATTGAAGGACATAAAAGAATTCGTCTGCATCGCTGTCTATTGGAAAAGTCCGATTATTTTACTTCATTAATTTTCTGTCTAACAATAAAATGAATTGCTGTTATTCTGAAGAAACCGTGAGTCACATTCGAGATTTTATAATATAAATAATATAGCAACGTAATCTTGAAGACTGTGGCTGACAGGGTGTCATCTACGCTGTGGAGGTCCCTTATTAAATCAGTCATCTAATTATAATTTTAATTTTGATTGTAATTTTCATTTTAATTTTAATCTGCATTTTCATTTTCGTTTGTGTAATATTGTTATTTTATGTACAGACGCCAGCACATCAAGCTACTACAATCTGTCAAATTTCTTTAATAGATTTTCAACTTTATCTTTAAAGCATTAAGGTTCAAAGTTGATTGGGAAATTTTGACAGTTTCGGGTAGCTTGATGTGCTGGCCTCTGTATCTACATATGGCTCCTTGATGTCTGTGTTAAAATTTATTTATTTATATTGCATTATCAGCAGAAGTGATATTGCTAATCTAGTTTATTTTTGCCTACTTAAGAATGATGTATGGTTAGTTATGTCAAAAGAAAATAAAAAGGACGCCAGCTACCTAAGCCAGCTGTTCGAAAATATCAAATTGGGCTAGTTGACACTAAGTAAATTCTACTTCATAAAATCTGGAATTTATTCCTTCACTGACACAACGCACAGCCTAATCCTGGATCTAGAAGTATGTCATTTTGCGCAAGAGTTTCTTATACGGTGACTTGTAATTTGACGTATTCCTTCCTGGACGTGATAGTGTGACCTGTTTGCAACAATTAAGCACCCCATAAACCTTTGGTGAAAATTCATGGGAATCTTGACAACCCAATTTAATGTATTTTTGAAAATTTCCCAAATTCGTCACTAAATAATTACTTTTATCTAAACTCTCACATTGAATGGCCTACATTGCTATTTCATTGGGTATATTCTAATACTTTACACACCTTTCGACGTAACCAAATTTTCTAAAACATCAAACAGTTAAAATTTATAGGAAGAAGTTTGAGAACCCTCCACCGCCTTTGTACCTTTTGTGGGAAAAAGTAAAAAAAAAACCCTTAAATTTTCAAATCCAGAAATTCAGAGTAAATTACTAGGTTCTAACGACAAGTTTTTGCTATCATGAACCTAATAGAAAGTAATGACATCACAGAGCATTTAATATAGTAAACGACGAGAGTGATGGACGCTGTGTACTGTGTAGTGTGGAATAGTAATCGTTGGATCGGTGTGAGGTCACTGGTGTGGCAGGGCGATGCGAGCGCGTCAGTAACGCGATGCAGTGGCCACGGCAAGGTTGGATGCAGAAGGACCATTTTGATTATTGGTTTTTGTATAACATCACGAATCAAATACAGCATGTCGATTCTGTCAAAATCTCACCGTGAAAATTTGCATGGAGTGAGCTGTCAGTGTCATCCCATTGATGCCATTGACCAAGCAAACATTTACAATCATAATCGAGATTTTAATAATATTTTTTATGTTAATTCTATTGACATCTTATATCATTTCAAAACCAGCCGGTCGATTCTGTAAAAATCTCACCGTGAAATCATAAGTGAAGTGAGCACTTAATAGTGTTAAGCCCTAGCGAATGACTGCTCACTCCACGCTAACTTCACCCAAGCTTTCACGGTGAGATGGTTACAGAATCGCACGGCAGTATTTTAGTTGTCAAAAGATTACTATTTTGTGGGGGTTTAAAATAAAATATGAAAACAGAAACTTAGTCAGAATATCAATTTTGTTTTTTTTTCCTAGACTAGTCCTAAATAAGGACTAGTCTTTTTTTGTCCTAGATTAAAACCCCATAATTTAGTATTTATTTGACAGTTAAATTACTAGCTTTGAAATGATATAAAATGATCAATAGAATTAGCATTAAAAATATTATTAAAATCTAGATTGTGATTGTAAATGTATGCTTGGTCAATTGACAGCTCACTCCACGCTCACTTCACCTAAGTTTTCACGGTGAGACGGTTACAGAATCGCACTGCAGCTCTCATTCGCCAAGTGTGCAGAGTATAACGTGCGATAAAGAACTTCGTTCAAAAAGCCAATAAGTAACAATGCTCGACCATCATCCACCAAGTCATCGGCTGGCTTCAAAATTAAAAAAATGCGATTTTTTTTTTTTAAATCTGTGATATAGGCTTCTACTACGTTCACCTTTTATACTTTTGTCCAGACGGTAAAAAAAGTCAGCCGGATATGACTAAATCCTTATGAATGGAAACTTTGTGACAACTAAACCTTCTGTCCTCCCCTGCTTGCACACTAACAGTCGGTTGGCAAAACATCAAAGTGTAGGCGACGATTGAGTTGGTCTCGTTCATCAGGTGTTGCTATAAGCGATCACGTTTGATGTAATAGTACATTAGTGATAGCCTTCACCTCCGATATGAGACTGCAAGTGTGTGTAATGTGAATGTTGTGCATCGACGAGAATGAAGGGAGAAATTGTCGAAATGTTTTGGATTGTTACGGACCACAAGATCATGGGACGTAGAAATTTATTCATTCACTGACAGACAATCCACAGCCTAAACCGCTGTTTCTAGAAGCATGAAATTATGCACAAGTGTTCCAAAAGTGTTACAAAATTGAGCATTAAATAAATCAAAGTAGCTATAGAAACTCTGCAGATGTGATGGGTATCGCTACCTTAACACGATAAAACTTTGTTCATTCTTCCTTTCATATTCAGTCCATTCTTCTTTGGAATGCGCTTCCTCTTGAGATCAGGACGGCCACTAGTCGGTATGCATTTAAGCGGAAATTGCAGAGTTATTTTCAAAATAAATAGTGTAGAGTCTTAACACCTCTCTTCTTTGAATTTGTATATATTTATATATTATAGATATATATATATACACATAAATATTTATATATTTTAAATATATATTATAGTAAATCGTATGTATGTGTTTGTAACCTATTTATGTATTTGTCTAGTGTTTTATTTTTTTGTTAATTTTTATCATCGTCGTGTCAACTGAAGCACCTGCCATCTAATCTCTTCACCACCCTTGGTTGACTGGTAGAGAATGCCTAAGGCATTAAGTCCGCCTTTGTACCTTTTGTGCGAGAAGTTTAAATAAATAAATAAATAAATAAAACAAACAAAAAAAAACGCAGTTTCTCTCTTCAAGTAAATAACTATGGTACTAGCGGTCGTTGACCACAAAATAAGACCCCAAATCGCGTTTTATTGATTAGGTACTAGCATCCGCAAGCAAATTCGTTTGCGTAGAATTCGGAATTCACGCCGTTTAAAAATATGTTGCTTAAGTCATGTGGTTAATGTAATTGGTTTATTTATATTTGTATAGAAAGATAGATTAGGTAGGCTTAATATATTCGTGTCTGTGAAACCATGGAAATACACATACAATATGTCAACCCCGATTGGGTTCGGGTCAAGCCATTTAGTAGTTGACATACCGACAGCAGCGCCACCTACCGGGTCCAATTGTCTTTTTAAAATTATCCAGGAAACCATCGAAAAACCCATATAAAATTTTAACCCAATCGGTTCAGCCGTTTAGAAGTTATGTGAAAAAGATAAGTACGGAAGGATAATTCATACTACCCGTGGTCCTATTACCCGTTTTCCCGTAGAAATTAAGCATTTTCCCGCAGTAAAAAGTAGACTATGTTCATCAGGGATAATGTAGGCTTCTAATAATAAAACAATTTTACAAATCGGTCCATTAGTTTCGGAGCCTATTCAATACAAACAAACAATCAAATCTTTCATCTTTATAATATTAGTGTAGGTGTTTAAACATCGAAACCCGTGATGGGTTTCTGTCTGTCGAGATTCGCTACTACTAAATAAATACACGTGCCTTTCGCCCCACATTTTGTTACTTATTCGCCATAAGTAACATTAAGATTGTGGGGCAAAACAGGAATCTCAAATATGGGACGACCTTTGGGGCGAATGTGGAATAAATCTTAAAATCATTTTTTTAATAGAGTGAACTGCAAAACAATCCACATTAGGATTGTGAAACATCACATAACATTAAATACCCGTCTATCTTAATAATAGTCCGCGTTAGGTCGATGTCAGCGCGGCGTTTGTTAAAATTAAAATGTCTAAATATAACTCACGCACAGAGGCACTCGGTCTCGGAGTAAACAATTAATAAAGAAAACATTATGAGGAGATACAGGAATTATTACAGTGTTTGTTAAACGTTTTGAAGACGCCATTCTTTAGGTTTTGTTCGCACAGGAGCTTTATTACCCAAGTGGAAAAAAACGAAGAGGCGGTAGTACCTACAGGGAGTTTTATTATAAAAAAAACAATAACAATTTGACCGATTCGGGAATCGATCCAGGTTTCGTACTCAGTAGTCGGGCTTGCGACCATTATCAAATAATGGTCGCAAGCGCGACTACTGAGTTAAACAAAGTAAAAGTACTGAGGTAGACAAAGTAAAAGTACTGAGGTAGACAAAGTAAAAGTACTGAGGTAGACAAAGTAAAAGTACTGAGGTAGACAAAGTGAAAATAGTCAAAGTTTTCGCAGTAGATAATGTCTGTTGAACTTTACCATTTCAAAATTTGAGAAGTCCTGACAAATACCAGGTCTTTTGCAAAAAAGTTCGATAATTTAACAGTACTCTTTAATATATTTATATATATTTTTTAAAACCATCAAATTGAAAAGTCCGGACAAATCCAGACGGCTGAGGGAGAATTGTGTAACACACTATCAGTAGCAATGGCTTTCATTTTGACAGCTCAACAACATTCATTGCGTGATTTACGTTGTTGAGCAGACAAATTTTTCGAACATATGGAGCAATGGAGTAGCAATATCCCTGAAAATGCTACAGACTGTGATTGATAGCGTGTTACCCAATTAGGGTGCTGCATATTAGTTGATATTAATAACATTTTAGTTAAATCTACAAGTCATCATCATCATCTGCCTCCTTTTTCCCAACTGTGTTGGGGTCGGCTTTCAGTCTAACCGGATGCAGCTGAATACCAGTATTTTACATGGAGCGACTGCCTATCTGACCTCCACAATCCAGTTACTGGGTAATACGGTACCCCTTGGTAAGACTGGTTGTCAGACTTTCGAGCTACTGACCCGTAACGACTGTCAAAGATCCACGAATGACAGCCGGGACCAACGGCTTAACGTGCTTTCCGAGGCACGGAAGGGTTTTGGTATGTGAAGATGGTCACCCATCCACGGACAAACCGCGGCAAGCATAGCTTAACCTGATCGATCGACCCGTGCCGCTGTTATTAATTAGCCACAAGCCCCTCTATATCCACGTGCTACAAGTCCATATTTTAAAACCAAGGATGAAGAATTGCCGTAGAACTACAATTTTATTAAATCGCTCCTCCTTCTACTCGTAATTCTAACACACCATTGTTTCTCAAATAATTTCAATTATTTCGTCCAGGTACACCATATCGTCTGGCGGCCGCGAAAGGTTTTTACAAAGCGTTCCTTGTGTTTTTCACTAATAACACTTACTAACAGTTTGCAGTGGATTTGCAGTGCTAATTAAACTAACAAGACATGTAAATTATTCAGCGCCTGACCGCCTGACGTAAATTGACTTATTTTTAGTAGCCAATTTTTTAATCACGTCTAAACTTGTCTATGGAGTATCTTAATTTGACAGGACTAAAGTAATATTTATCTTCTGTCCTTTTCTTTATGAAATAGAAAGAAAAAGATGCACTGAACTTAAATTTACTTTAGTTTGCGAACAATAGCCGGTCGATTCTGCAAAAATCTCACCTTGAAACCTTGAGTGGAGTGAGCTGTCAGTATCATCCCACTGATGCTAGGAATTGACCAAGCAAACAATTCCAATCATAATCGACATTTCCATAATATCATAACACTAATATTAAAAAGGCGAAAGTTTGCGTGTGTGTGTGTGTGTGTGTGTGTGTGTTTGCATGTTTGTTACTTCACGCTCAAACGGCTGAACGGATTTGGATGAAATTTGGCACACAGATAACCGGTATAACCCGGAAATAACACATAGGATACTTTTTATCCCGATATTCCCACGGGATCGACACGTATGCGGGTGACACTGCGGGGCGCAAAATACGCAAAATTTAGTTGTCGAAACCCACGTTTAATCCCACGTAGTTTGTGTGGCGTGATCATTTCACCCGATTCGCGGAATGTGAATCGGGTGAAGTGATCACGCCGACTCGTCAGGACTAATGTAGGAAAAAAAAAGAAAAAAAAAAAAACAACATTGGGATACTGACTGATTTTCTGTTTTGCTATTTTATTTTAAAACCCCACAAAATAGTAATATTTTGACAACTAAAATAATAGCGTTGAAATTATACTTATATTAATACTGTTGAAAGAATACTTCGAATTACACGTCACCCTGTATAGGTAAACTCAGATTTGAATTCGACCAGAAATTTTCATCGTGCAGTGTCTGTCAACCTGTCATTCTAACAAACTACCCTCTTCACGCAAACGTTTTGATTGAGTGACGTAGAATGGCAAAGGAACACTTTGGGTTCGTATTTTTTAACAATACCCACTAGGGTTTCTCCTGTAAACTCCTGTATTGTGAATGAAGAGAGAAAGAAAATGCGTTTATTGGCATAAATATAGATCAAACACCTCGTTGTACAGACGCCAGCACCAGGGGCGTAGCTACCGCTGTATCAGCCGTATCAATGATACGGGGCCCCCGAGCTACAGGGCCCCCAACGCGACGTGTGTAACCAATTTGTTTTTAAATAATATACAGAACCTGAAATTCTTGTTGACCAATAAGAGGCCTGTAATGAATGAATATCCAATGAAAATATTAACAATATCGTTTTATTAGCTTATGGCTTTTAACAGTGGTGGCACAGTGGTAACGGCCCCGACTTACGAATTGTAGGTTGTGGGTTCGAACCCAGACAGGCGCTTTAATTTTGAAACAATGCCCTCATTTAGAGTTTCACCACACTCGGGTAAGAAGAGCCCCCTACAAATTTTGATACAGGGCCCCTTTAGGACAAGCTACGCCACTGGCCAGCACATCAAGTTACTACAGTCTATCAAATTTCTTTAATAGATATTCAACTTTAAGAGGGGCGCAAGGCAAACCCGAAATCGCGAAAAAAAAATCAGCAGTTCCCTATATTTTGACGAGTTATACAAACATAATGTAGGGAACAGCTGATTTTTTTTCGCGATTTCATGTTTGTCCCATAGAAAAAGTTGTTCATAATGATGAGTACAATGACCCCTTAAGAGGTTGTGCGTTTTAAGTAGCACCTTGTATAGATACACCGACATTCCGCCCAAGTCCAATGTAATCGGGGGCAAACCTGTTGCCACCGGGCATTAATCCACACTCCAGGCGGCTACTGAGAAATTCCTGATGGAAAAACTCACTAACACTTTGCCCGAACTGGGAATTGAACCTAGGACTTCGTGCTCATTAGTAACTTGTGACCACTAGACCAGTAAGGTAGTGCAGACAATGCGCTAAGTACAAATTACGTTTTTTTTTAAAATTAAAAAAAAATCCATAAACCTGCATGCTAGTTGCCACTTATTTGCAGCCCACACGCAGATGTAACGTCCCCTTATACGCAATGTGTGAAGACTATGTGGGTCATTTCTTTTTTTCGGTTTTCCTTCTTAGTTAGTTTTAATCATGATCTGGCAGTTTAAGTCATTTATGCGGCCTAACCAAATGTCCTTTCATTGGTATTGTTCGTCGAATCGTAAGGCTCCTCAAGTTCTGAGTTGAGCTGCACGATTTTTGACAAATGCGTGCACTGACTGGACAGGTCCGCTCAATCTGTGTGGTTCTTTACTCAAAAGACCATTTCAGACACCAATCTACATGGTCTTCACATGATCTGACCAAGATTATGTCTGGACTTTAAAAGAGACTGTGACCTCTGAGTTTGTTTCGGCCTTTCTTCTCAGAGTAGTCAGATAGGAAACGCCGACCTCATCTAGTTTAAAAAATATGATTGACATGTAAAAGTGTTTGTACAAACCTACTTACAGAAAATAAATCATTTATCATTTATCAATGCTTAGAGGGTCACCACGAATAAACGCCTTTTCATTTTTTTTTTTATTTAAAATATTTACTTTTACCCTCTTTTTTCATCCGTTTGTGTTCAAATACGTCGTTTACAAGCATTCTTACATTTCGTGACAGTTCAAGGCTAAACAGTTTTCGGCTTGGCACGGTTCAAGCGAACTGTTTACTACGGGTTAAAAGAATTCGTATAACTATGATAAAAACGTGTTAGTTTCCTAGAATATTTCTGTACGTATGAGAAATGTGTGGAAGTTGAATGTGGTGTATATTTTCTTTGATTTAAAAGTGTTCTGGCATTTCCTTCCTCGTGTCTTGTTAAAGATTTTTAGTGTTTTTGAAACGTTTCTTGTAATTTGTTGAGGATAATCGATGTCTCGTCTCCGACATAATAAATGGCCATTAGTTGTTATATTGTCTTTAGCTAAACGATTACTGACAAATAATTGCACTGACTGGACTGGTTCACTCATATCTGTGTGGTTCTTTCCTCAAAAGACCATTTCAGGCACTAATCCACATTGTCTTTACAAGATCTGACCAAGATTATGTCTGGACTTTGAAAGGGACTTTGACCCCCTGAGTTTATTTCGTAATTTATTTTCATTGGTAGTCAAAGTCAGATAGGATATGTCGACTCCATCTAGCTTTTTTTTTTATAATATGACTTGTAAAAGTGATGCCGAAATCCTATTTACAGAATAAACAATTTCATTTATTCTGAACTTATAATCTATGACGACCAAAGAAGTATAAGGGCTGCAGATTTGCTGGATTTTCTTCCGTTTCCATTCGTTCCATAAAACCATTATTTTCATTCACCTCTGGTCAACAAGCGTCATTGATTAATACTCTGCGAAGCCTACCAGCCTGTTTCTTAGCAAATGACCTTGATTTCAATGTTGAAGCCATACCAAAGCTTTATGCTTTGTTCTCGACCATAAACAAACCGTAGAGTTTAGCGACAATAAAAATTATTGTCGATAAGCTCTACAGTTTGTTTGATTTTGCATCACTGGCAAAATCATAGTGATCTTTATTCTCATTCTTATAATTTTGTTGTCGGGATGCTGCCACAGACAAGTCTGTCAAAATCATAGAGATTATTATTCTCATTCTTATAAGGTTGCTGTTGGGATGCTGCCACAGACAAGTCTGTCAAAATCATAGTACTTAATCTTTATTCTCATTCTTATAAGGTTGTTGTCGGGATGCTGCCACAGACAAGTCTGTCAAAATCATAGTAATCTTTATTCTCATTCTTATAAGGTTGTTGTCAGGATGCTGCCACAGACAAGTCTGTCAAAATCATAGTAATCTTTATTCTCATTCTTATAAGGTTGTTGTCGGGATGCTGCCACAGACAAGTCTGTCAAAATCATAGTAATCTTTATTCTCATTCTTATAAGGTTGCTGTCGGGATGCTGCCACAGACAAGTCTGTCAAAATCATAGTAATCTTTATTCTCATTCTTATAAGGTTGTTGTCGGGATGCTGCCACAGACAAGTCTGTCAAAATCATAGAGATCATTATTCTCATTCTTATAAGGTTGCTGGCTGGATGCTGTCACTGACAAGTCTGTCAAAATCATAGTAATCTTTATTCTCATTCTTATAAGGTTGCTGTCGGGATGCTGCCACTGACAAAGCTGTCAAAATCATAGTGATCTTTATTCTCGTTACAATACGGCTGATGTTGGGTTGCTGCTGTCAGAGGTAGAGCAACGGTGAACTGACTGTAGAGAGAATATTAGTTCTTTTAAGAACATCTATAAACAATCGAATAACTTTTTTTTTTTAACAAAATTCAGATCGATTTTAAACCCTAAAACTGATAAAGTTCATGCAAACAGGTTTTACAGACAAAAAGAATTATTATTTTAACATTCCAACGCTTCCATTGGTACTATACTTTTTATCAATATGGCCGAAAAGTTTTGCCGACCAAAAAGTATTTATTACATTATTTATTCCATTTTCTCAAACCCCACCTCAATGTAATACATAGAATGATATTCAATTTATAGCATTCAGCTAATTGTGTCTCATTAATTTTGCTAACATGCTAAGAGTATGTAAATCCATAGATCCATGATTCAATCCCAAATGTCCAGCACCCTAATTGCGTAACACACTCTCAATTTGAATCATTTTGAAGCATATTGCCAATCCACTGCTCCATATGTTCGAAAAATGGGTCTGCTCAACAATAGCGCAATGAATGTGGTTGAACTGTCAAAAAGAGAGGCATTGATACTGTTAATGCGTTACGCAATCACCCCGCAGTTGCTATATACGAGTACAAACGAATCATTTTGTTTATCATAGCAAGTGTTTGTTTTAAAGTAGCACAATGGTTCTATTAAAAGCCGCGTTCCGAAGACAATTTTACTTTCAAACGCTACTAATAGATTTGTAGCATTAAATTCGTTACGCCACAGTGATTACGCTTAAGATTTAAGAGTGTTCTGAGCTACACGATTACTGACAAATACGTGCACTGAAACAAATCCATTCCAATCTGTGTGGTTCTTTCTTCAAAAGACCATCTGCAGGGTCCTCATAATTATGTTCTGACAAAGATTATGTCTGAACTTTAAAAGAGACGGTGACCTCACAGTTTCTTTCGTCTCAGAGTAGTCGGATAGAGAACACAGAACTCATCTACATAGTTTTAAAACATAAAAGTTATTTTGACGTTTGAAAGTGTTTTTTGAACCATATCATTTATCATTGACGACAGAAGGACAATTCCTGTAATTAAAAACGTTCAAAATCTTGTCGCAATCTCATTCCAGCGACAATCTATGTCAAAAATGTTGGGAAATTAGAGGTATTTTTGACAGATTGAACTTGAGATCGACTTTGAACGTTCTCAAAATTTATTTATTTATTTATTTATTTAGGTGAAGTGAGCGGTAAGTGAGCTGTCATTAGGGATTAACACTATTGACACTGCTCACTTCACTTATGATTTCACGGTGAGATTTTTACAGAATCCACCGGCTGGAAACTATTACTCATACCGTTGAACTGTTAAAGAAAAATACCGAATCAATTCACGCAACAGAATATCTCTCTCTGGTTTGAAAGCTCGCGTGAAACTAGGTCGGTACAGCGTCACGCTGACGTCGGCCCGTGACGTCATTGCCCCTCCCCTTGCCACGCCTCGCACGTACTTGCGTAGTTGTTTTGTTTGTGTGTGTGTGTGTGTGACTAAGGAAGTGTTAGGATTTACGTAGAGCTTTCAGGGATTTTCAGACTTGTGTTTTTACTTTTTTGAAGTGTGTGTGTTTTTTTTTTGTTTTTTTTTTGCATTTTGGAGTTGATCTAAATATAAGAAAATATTTTTGGTGAAGTCTTCGTCACTTATTTATAAAGCTTGGATGGTTTTTCTAACATTAAGTATTGTTTTTAAAAGTTTATTTTAAGACACCACTGACATAAGGCGAAGAAAAACATCGTAAGGAAACCTTTGCTTGGTAAAAATCGCTAACACGCTTTGAGCAAGGATCATGGAGATCAATGCTCATTTCTTCTGTTGGAGAACGGCTGGGCTAATTATTAGGAACTGCCGGTCGATTCTGTAAAAATCTCAACGTGAAATCATAAGTGAAGTGAGCACTTAATAGTGTTAATCTCTAGCGAATGACAGCTCACTCCACGCTCACTTCACCCAAGCTTTCACGGTGAGATTGTTACAGAATCGCACGGCTGGGTTAAGTGCAGATTTGTAACAATATTCCCAGGTCGGGCAATGTTATTGGGTTTTTCCATCTAAAACAGGCCTGTTAGTCTAGTGGTCAGTGGCCCTGACTGCTATACACAAGGTCGTGGGTTCGATTCCCACCCAGGACAAATGTTTGTGTGATGAGCACGATCATTTGTTCTGTGTCTGGGTGTAATTTATCTATAATATGTATGTATTTAGAAATATATATGTATGTTTATCAGTTGTCTAGTACCCATAGCACAAGCTCTGCTTAGTTTGGGACTAGATGGCGTTGTGTGAAAGTTGTGGAATATTATTATTATTCTTATTATTATTAAAACGTCTTAGTAACAGCCCGAAGCCTGGATTTGTGCCCGGATGATGGCAATAGGACACGGTACAGACGCCAGCACATCAAGCTACCCGAAAATGTCAAATTTTCCCAATCAACTTTGAACCTTATGCTTTGGAGATAAAGTTGAAAATCTATTAAAGAAATTTGACAGATTGTACATAGTAGCTTGATGTGCTGGCGTCTGTACTTAAACATGTCTGCCGAAACGCGGATGTCCTAAGGTACACTTCTGCCAGGCAGTTGTCCCACCGTCGGCGATGAACGAGTAGCGAGTAGTACGAGACTAACAACTGAAAAGGAGTTGGCGAACAGCAAGTGTGTAGTTACGATAGTTTTGTCGCTGGACTATCAGCGAATGTCCGAGTGCGACGGGCGTTTACTCGCACCGCTCGCTCGTTCTAGTGATTGCAGTGCGATTCTGTAACCATATCACCGTGAAAACTTAGGTGAAGTGAGCGTGGAGTGAGCTGTCAGTATCATCTCACCTCATACTAGGGATTGACCGAGCATACATTTACAATAATAATCGAAATTTTAATACCCAATATTTTTTATGCTATAATTCTATTGATCATTTTATAGAATTTCAAAGCTAGTATTTTTGTCGTCAAAACCTTACTATTTTGGGGGTGACAGACCATAAAATTTAATCCCACGTAGTTTGTGTGGCGTGATCACTTCACCCGATTCACGAAATGACGAGAATCGGATCTATAATCTAGGAAAAAAAAAAACAACATTGAGATTCTTTTTTTTTGCTATTTTATTTTAAAACCCCATAAAATAGTAATGTTTTGACAACTAAAATACTATAAAATGATCATTAGAATGAGCATAAAATTATCTAAAATATCTATCTATTAAAAAAAACCGCTTCAAAATCCGTGACGTAGTTTTAAAGATCTAAGCATATATAGGGACAGGCAGACAGGGAAGCGACTTTGTTTTATACTATGTAGTGATAGCTCTTGTCGCTCAGCGACAAAACTGTGGAGTGAGTCCTCGTCGGCCGTCGGCAATGTGAACAGTCAGCGATCAACTATTAATATCTGCATCTCTTTTGTTTACATTGAATCTATATCTATTGTATGTTTCTTGATCGAGAAAATACTCGTAGACGATAGTTAGTCGCTTCCTCGCCGGCGGTGGGACAACTGCCGCACCCTTTGGAGATTACAAGCATGAGGTTATATCACTACATAGTATAAAACAAAGTCGCTTCCCTGTCTGTCTGTCCCTATATATGCTTAGATCTTTAAAACTCCGCAACGGATTTTGATGCGGTTTTTTTTTAATAGATACGAGTGATTCAAGAGGAAGGTTTATATGTATAATAAATACATAATATAGTAGAGAAACACTGATAATTTTAGAGGTTTCTAATGTGATGTCGTAAATAAACACATTTTTTGCGCTGACATTGTAAACGCTGGCTGAACCCGTCGAGATAGATCAAAATAATGTACTACAGTATTGTACACCTTAAAAAGGTCTACAAAAAAATCCACAATGGTATATGTCTATCTCTTAGGGATAACCCACAATAACTATTTTTTATCCTATACTTTTTACGAGAAATAATGGCTCTAAAATTATCAGTGTTTCTCTACTATATTATGCATGTATTATACATATACACCTTCCTCTTGAATCACTCTTATCTATAAAAAAAAACCGCATCAAAATCTAATCTCGGAGTTTTAAAGATCTAAGCATATATGTATAGGGACAGACAGACAGGGAAGCGACTTTGTTTTATACTATGTAGTGACAAACACATTAGAGACCTTTTTGACAAACAACGTTATTATTTCAACGGTAAAAGTCCATTTTAATGTTTCGTCCCGATTTACCCCTGCATTCCTATTCACCCCGTTTTACTGTAATCTGAAATTCTAATACTTCTAACATTATTCTTCTCTAGCATCGGTCTCGGTAAGAGCAGTGGTGGTACAGTGGGAACGGCCACGACTTACCAGCTCGAAGGGTCGAACCAAGTCGGGCGCTATACTTTGTGTAAATTATTTTATCACCACTGCTGTTGAAACGGTGACGGAAAACGTCGTGAGGAATCCGGCATGTCCTAGAACCAAAAAAATCGAAAACATGTGACACCTACCAACCCGCACTGGGCCCGCATGGTGGATTACGGCCCACTCCCTCTTACAGAGAGGAGGCCTGTGTCCCAGCAGTGGAAACGTTATAGCCTGATTATGAATGTGTTATTTAGTATCGGAACCAAGATCACGTTTCCCAGATCGAATTGTTTCATCGTATTTATTATACCCCTTTATCTGTGTCACTCGCCCGCTCCGGGCGAGTACACAGATTACCTCGTATGTATCCGTGGCAGCGAGATAGATACAGTTTTTATAAACAAATTTACTATGACAGTGATTAACCGCCCGCTACGGGCGGGACACAGACGTGGTATTCTGTGTACCCGCCCGGAGCGGGCGAGTGACACAGTTGAGCTATTATCACAAAACTCATTTGTTCCTGTCGCCCTTTTATTATACGATTATCTTTCTAACTTATTTGACTAACCAATGTCAAACATCATCCTAAAATTCAAGTCGCAAGTGAATAGAATTTTTCAAGACAAACATGCACCACCTTCCATCTTCACATCAGCTGGTCTATAGGTCTATAAAAACTTGGATGAAGTGAGCTTGAAGTGAAGCCTGAAGTGTCATTCCACCAGCCGGTCTGTTCTGTAATGATCTCACCATGAAAACGTAGGTGAAGCGAGCTATCATTCCACCTGATGCTAAGGGATTGACACTATTGACAGCTCTCTTCTAGATCACTGCACCTGAGTCTTGACGGTGAAATTCTTACACAGTAGATCGACTAATACTAATGATTATTGACAGCTCACTTCCCTAAGTTTTCACTATGAAATTTTAACAGTACCGGTCGGCTGGTAAGATAGTTTTTTATGTTGTGTATTTTTGTGGTGTATAATAAAGTATATACAAATAAATATGATTTATAAATAATAGTGCTTTTTTTTTATTTGTCCTTTTTTATCATCTTTTTTTTTATTTCAGTGCTTTTTTTTTAATTTGTTCTTTTTATTTATTTCTTTTATTTAAGTGCTTTTTTTTAAATTGTTCTTTTTTTATTTATTTTTTATAATTTAAATGTTTTTTTTTTAATTTGTTAGTTTGTTTTGCTAACATCTAGCTATTCTGTATAGTAATCTGTGGATAACGTCTTGAGTAGTGTATTTGTTACTTTTATTATAAGTTTCTATATTGTGTGCCTATTATGTAATATACTGCTGTTTGTTATTCCTATCAAATAAAATAAAATAAAATAAAATAAATAAACAAATAGTCGTAAAATACCAGCCTTATGACATAGAGTTTAAAGTTAAAATCACTGATCAAAGGGACTTTAAAAGAGACAACGACCTCTGAGTTTTATTCGGCGTTTCTTCTCAGGGATCATTCAGCTAGGTAATGCCGGCGCCATCTAGCTTTTAAAATATTGACGTGTAAAAGTGACATAAAAGATCTACTTATATGAATAACTGAACAGTATCAAGGATTGCGGTGGCTTACAAAATAAATAGTATGAAATCACTGGACAGAATGCCAGCTCAGAAGGAAAAATAATGTCACGGCATTTTAAATTAACATCCTGCCGGGTGATTCTGTAACCATCTCACCGTGAAAGCTTGGGTGAAGTGAGCGTGGAGTGAGCTGTCATTCACTAGGAATTAACACTATTAAGTGCTCACTTCACTTATGATTTCACGGTGAGATTTTTACAGAATCGACCGGCTGTACTAAGTACCAAGCCATGCTTCGGAACACACCCTCGTTTTGAAGTGCCCCAACACCCCTAAATATTAGCAAAGCAAACTCACGCCCCTAGTTTGTGTTACAGCCGTTTTTCACTCCCTTTGGGGTGGGTCGCCCCCAGATCGAGTTATAGGCGGATTGTGTGTACTCGAATTAGTTAATATTTATTGTTTATTTTGATAATTGTGTTAGCAAGACAGGTGTATTTTGCAATTATAGCACCCTTGGTGTTTGGTGCAGGGCGAGTTTTGATTTGTTTATGGGTTCTCCTTACACACAAAAATAATAACATCAGAGGGGCAATTCTCGTAAATTTTAAGAACGTTCACAATCTGATCTCAGTCTCAATCTGTCAAAAATACCTCAAATATCACTACGTTTTTGACAAGTTTTGACATTGATTGACGCTGAGATGAGATTGCGGATAGATTTTTGGGCTTCAAGGACTTGTACCACAAAACTTTACAAGTCTACAAATCTACAATATTTTTAAAATATAGAAAATATTGCGTAACAGAAATTACAAATTATGTAAATCGTAAACTTGTTTCTACAATTTACATATTTGTAAGTTTTGTGGTACTGCTACTTGTAAGATTTACAGAGGACATAATTCAAGTGTCGAATATTTTATACCCAAAAATTAAAGTGCCGCGCCAGAAAAAAAAAACTGGTTTTCTTATAGGAAATAAAATCTTGAGATGTTTTTACTAGTACAACAAAAGTCTTCAATTAACCCCCTGGCAGCTATTTGAGTTTAAAATATCCATTTTTACTACGGAGTAAAATAAAAATCATATTTTTATAAGTATTTTAAGTATAACATTTAAAAAATACCAACTTCTAATTGAATATAACATCCCGAACAAATTTTAACTATTACAGCATAGATCTACAATTAACCCCCTGGCTGCTATTTGGGTTTGAAAGTATCAAAAAGCATATTTAATTTTTGAGTACGAAATGAATGATGTCCTTTGTAAATTGTAAAGTTTTGTGGTATAGGGACCGGCACCCTAATTGCGTAACACATTATTCCTCTCAATTTGAATAATTTTGAAACATATTGTTAATCCATTGCTCCATACGTTCGAAAAAATGTGTCTGCTCAGCGACGTAAATAAAGAAATGAATGTTGTTCAACTGTGAAAGTGAAACCCATTGCTACTGATAGTGTGTTACGCAATTAGCCTGGTGGTAATAAGGGGTCTTTAAATTGCCCTGGTGCAGACAGACAGACAGAGTTACTTTCGCATTAATAATATCAGCCGGTCGATTTTGTAAAAATCTCACCGTGAAATCATAAGTGAAGTGAGCTTAAAGTGAAAAGTGTCAATAGTGTTAATCCCTAATGACAGCTAACTTCTCACGGTGAGATTTTTACAGAATAGCACTGCAGTATGGAGTATGGATACTACTTGAAATCAATGATTTTATAACTTATACAGTTGTTTATGAAAAAATATTTCATTTATTGTTTGCTCACCCCGCTAAACTGGCTCAGAATAAGGCACCCCTTTTCGAATGTAGGTAAGGTATGATTAGGGGCTTATAATATCAGGTGGACAGACTCCAACACTCTGTTATGGAAACATACTGATAACACAGTCGAGGCCATGGGAGTGAATTGCCCATCGGCTAATGGGAAACGGACAACGTATTTTTTTTCCTGGTTCTTTTTATTCTTGATGGTCGTGCTAGCTTTGCCTCTGGGATGGAAATGCACCTACTACGATGCCTTAATCCAACTCCTGAAAGCCAGATCAATGCGGGCTACCACAAAATAAAAACAGCACACAACAGGAGGAGTGAGAGTACCAAATCTTTGACTATACCCGGCGTGATCAGGTGACCATGAGGCCGCTTAAACTGGTGACATCTACATCGCCACATGCAAACTACGCGTCACATTGACGTCACGCTAAATCTTGCAACGCGCAAGCAGAGTTATCGCGCAACTAGCATCAACGTCCTATACAACGTGTAACGTTAAATGCGCAAAACCTGAAAATAGTTTGATCAGAATAACGAGCAGAATTAATTGAACCACTTTTTAATATAGATAACATTTTTCAAAAAATCTTCATTAAAAACGTTGCCTTGTCTATTTATTAATAGGTCAAGTAAGCCTTTGTCAGCGCGGCGCAGCGGCCCGGTGACGACTCCTCCCTCGGTAAAGCGTCGTCGCAGACGCAAGAAACGATCAGAACGGCCAGTAAAACTAAAACAGCAATACAACGTTACACGTTGTATAAATAAGTACTAGTCTTTTTTCCTAGATTAAAACCCCACAAAATAGTAATGTTTTGATAATTAAAATACTAGCTTTGAAATTATATAAAATGATCAGTAGAATTAGAATAAAAAAATATTGTTAAAATCTCGATTATGATTGTAAATGTATGCTTGGTCAATCCCTAGTATTAGGTGGGATGACACTGACAGCTCACTCCACGCTCACTTCACCTAATTTTTCACGGTGAGACGTTTACAGAATAGCACTACAGCCGGTCGATTCTGTAAAAATCTCACCGTGAAATCATAAGTGAAGTGAGCACTTGACAGTGTTAATCCCTAGCGAATGACAGCTCACTCCACGCTCACTTCACCCAAGCTTTCACGGTGAGATGGTTACAGAATCGCACGGCTGTACACCATAACGCCTCTGGCAACTCTTACGTGGGAGTACAAATACACCGTCTATATTTTGTTTATCTTGTAATTAATAACATAAAGAAGTATTATCGCAAATAAGATAACTAGTAATCGGATATATTGTTATGACGGTGTTGATATTCCGCTATCAACGTCTTCCAGTATATTTAGAAAGCAATAGGTAAACAATTTTGTTTATTAAAAATTTTATATGTAAAAAAAACAACCGACTTCCAAAAAAACACTACAAAGTGAAAAATAATTTTAATTTTGGAAGTCGGTGTCGTTGGTTCCGCATTTTGGTTTTTTGACACCGACTTCCGAAATTAAAATTATTTTTCACTTTGTAGTGTTTTTTTGGAAGTCGGTTGTTTTTTTTACATATAAAATTTTTTATTTTTCACTTTTTAGTTATATCTACCCCAATCAAATTCATATAAACACTACTTGCTATGTAAATATCAGTGACAGGAAGCTGCATCTGCGTTTATAGGGTACAGACGTGATGTTATGTTGTGCGACTGCGTAATTATTATTATCATAAAAAAAAATTATAACCTTTGTAGTGAGTACAGGCGTGATATTATGTTGTGTGATGGTGTAAACAATGCTTAGATATGCTATAGCAACAATCGCGGTTAGTCTGCTGTTATTTATTGAAGAGTTCCCCCGATTTCTACAAGATCCCACCATCAGATATTGAAATGGTGACAATGGAACCACACGGGAAGCACCAGCTTTCAAATAAAAAAAGAATCATGAAAATCGGTTCACCCAGTCGGTTATTATGAGGTAACAAACATAAAAAAAAAAAAAAAAAAAAAAAAAAAAATACAGTCGAATTGATAACCTCCTCCTTTTTTTGAAGTCGGTTAAAAATAACAAACAACAGTAACTTGAAACCCCGAAGAAACGCCCCATCTTCAACGTGGATATTGTTTGCGTTACATAAATAATATTATTCTGTAAACATCAACTTCAGGCGAATTACCTCTTTTCACATAGCATATAGTACAGACGCCAGCACATTAAGCTACCCGAAACTGTCAGATTTTCCCAATCAACTTTGAACCTTATGCATTAGCAATAAAGTTGAAAATCTATTAAAGAAATCTGACAGATTGTAGTAGCTTGATGTGCTGGCGTCTGTACAATCAGCCTATAATGTTCCCACTGCTGGGACACAGGCTTCCTCTCAGTGAGTGGGAGTGGGCCGTAATCCACCAGCGGGCCCAATGCGGGTTGGTAGATGTCACATGTCTTCGAATTTTTGGTTCTAGGTCATGCCGGTTTCCTCACGATATTTTCCTTCACCGTTTTGAGAGCAATGGTGATGAAAGTCCTCTTCTCACGGAAATGAAAGGACATAATTCAGTTCGTACCCAAAAATTAAAGATCTGGCCAGAAAAAAAAACTATTGTTTTGTTATGGAAAATAACATCTTGAGCATTTTTTACTACTACAGCGAAAGTCTGCAATTAACCCCTGGCACCTATTTGAGTTTGAAAATGCCTTAAATCGTATAATAATATGATTTTAATACTGCATTTATTACTTATTATGTATACCTAACGCTCATATCCATTTTCACCACGGAGTAACAGGCGAAAACCAGCGAATCAATAACTGTTTGCGTCTTTAAGCGAAAGTCCAAAATATTGTTGGCAAAAATATGATTTTTGGTACTTTCAAACCTAAATAGCCTGTGGGTTAATTGTAGATCTATGTTGTAATAGTTACAACATGATCATTTAAAAAATATCAAAAATATCAACTTTAATTGGATATAACAATATTCAATTAAAGTTGATATATATATTTTTAATTTTATGCTTAAAACACTTTGTTATAATAATATGATATTTTTGCATGCTCAATCTCAAATAGCTGCCAGGGGGTTAATTATTGCAGACTTTTGCTGTAAAAGTAAAAATGCTCAAGATGTTATTTCCCATAAGAAAACATTTTTTTTTAAAGAAAGAAAGAAAATACATTTATTTAGCACAGACTGTAAGACACACAGTACACCTGAGACATACATTAGATAAAAACAAATAAAAATCAAATAACAAAGTGTAAAGTCTGATGTAAGAAATTAAACTGGAAAGTGTGCCTCACGGCTGCGCCAAAAAGGCCCAGAACAGCAAAAATGCCAGACAACTGGTGCCTGACGCTGGCTTTTAACTGTACCTGATGTGTGAGGTAACGGATGCACATCAGCTTTATACTGGAACGTGACATGTGTATGCATCATCACTACATAGTATAAAACAAAGTCGCTTCCGTCTGTCTGTCCCTATATATGCTTAGATCTTTTAAACTCCGCAACGGATTTTGATGCGGTTTTTTTTAATAGATAAAGTGATTCAAGAGGAAGGTTTATATGTATAATACATGCATAATATAGTAGAGAAACACTGATTATTTTAGAGGTTTCTAATGTGATGTCGTAAATAAACACATTTTTTTGCGCTTACATTGTAAACGCTGGCTGAACCATTCAAGATAGATCAAAATAATGTATTACAGTATTGTACACCTTAAAAAGTTCTACAAAAAAGTCCGCGATGGTATATGTCTATCTCTTAGGGATAACCCACAATAACCATTTTTAATCCTTAACTTTTTACGAGAAATAATGGCTTATTTAAGAAGCAATTTTAGGCTATACAGCATTAATCCTTATCCAATTAAGTACCTTAAAAACATTGTGCATTTCATATAGATCATTATGGCCCTTTACAGCATGTAATTTAAATGAATATTTTCGAAGATATTACAGATTTAAAATGAGGGCGTTACCGGCCGGGGTTCGGGCGGTGGCGCTTGAAACCACCCAACGGATTTTCAACTTTATCACTAAAGTATAAGGTTCAAAGTTGATTGGGAAATTTTCACAGTTTCGGGTAGCCTGATGTGCTGGCGTCTGTACTACAGTATTGTACACCTTAAAAAGGTCTACAAAAAAATTCACAATGGTATAATTCTGTCTATCTCTTAGGGATAACCCACAATAACGATTTTTTATCCTATACTTTTTACGAGAAATAATGGCTCTAAAATTATCAGTGTTTCTCTACTATATTATGCATGTATTATACATACAGTGTGTCCGGACATGGACTAGCGATATTCTAAATACTTAAATATAAGCTATTTTAAAGTACAATTACACTATAGGCTTAGGTCCAATATACTTCCCCGCTATGTGGCAGCCATTTTGTTTTTTTTGTTGAAGTATGCTCTATGCGAGTACAAAAAAAATCATATATCTCAAAGTTTTAGTCATACTGAGATAAAAATAGGCTTATTCGAAAGGCAATAATATTGTCTACCGTCTGCACTACAAAGCAATATGTTCACAATTCCATAACTTTTGAAAAAAAATGTGAAAGTCGAAAAAAAAAACAAAAAATTATGCAATTCAACCAATAATTGTTAATTACTACAAAAACAACCCCGAGAGCTTTTTTATTTTTTATACTAGATCGACAGTTTTTGAGCTAAGCTACAATACAACATAAAATTCACAACTGTATGTCTAATACTTTAAGAGTTATTGTTGTATGAACATAGCGTATGCGCAAGCACAAAAGGCCTTTGTCGGAACCCTAAACAGGAAATCATTAAAAAAACATAACATTCATATTGAATTTTATTTAATGTTTTTTCCAATATTAAATGAAGATTAAAATATCTAAAGCAGTTGCTCAAAGTGGCCACCTCCAGCTTGTAGACACACTACGGCTCTCTGTGCCACCTGGGTTGATGAGCGCCTAATTAAATCCAAATCGGATCTAATTTCTTCGGCGGCTGCCATAATTTTTGCGACGAGTTCTTCCCTGGTATTTGGAACTGTAGCGTATACTTTTTGTTTCATATGACCCCACAAAAAATAATCCAAGGGTGTCAAATCGGGTGAGCGAGGCGGCCACGCTACTACACCACCACGACCGATCCACGGCTGTAGATTATTATTTAAATATTCTCTCACTGCTCGAGAAAAATGCGCGGGTGCACCATCGAGCTGGAACCACATACGCCGACGGTATGATAGAGGTAGGTCCATGAGGCTGTCCGCAAACTGTGTCTGTAAGAATTCTAAAAATCTAGCGCCGTTTAATGTAGGTGGCAATTCCAATGGCCCTATCAGCCTATCGTTGATTATGCCGGCCCACACATTTACTGAGAATTCATGTTGAAATGAGCTTGGGCGCACCGCCCTTGGATTTGCGGAGCACCAGAGATGGTCGTTTCTGTGGTTTGTAATCCCAGCTCTTGTAAATTTGGCTTCATCAGTCCACAGTATTCTTTGTAAAAAATTACGGTTCTGTCTCAAATTTCTATTTATCCACGAACAAAACACAGATCTCGCAGCAAAATCTGGTTCGATCACGTCTTGAACCCGTCGAAAATGATAAGGGTGTAACCCTTCTCTTTTCAAAATTCTCCATACATGCCACTTAGACATTCGAAGTTGCACTGAAATCCGTCTAACGCTTAGTCTAGGATCAAGCACTTCTTCTTCATCTTCGGGCGATACCAAGCGATTGCGTTCATTAACAACTCTTTGAATACCTCTTTCCGCTAATCTTGAATGCACGTCGATAAAAGTTTGGCGACTCGGTGTAGGCCTGTTAGGGTACCTTCGTCGATATTCTTGTACAGCCAAATTTGCACTTCCATTGCAAAAGCCATACACAAAGTGTATGTCAGCAATATGTTGCGATGAATATTGACGCTGTGCCATACTTTATCACACTTTTAAATACAAAACACTAACGCAGCACGTAAACAGCACGGACGGTAAGTGAAAGTAGCGATAGCGATCACAACGCAGGGCGAGGGACAACTAAACTAACCCAACTAATAATTTGTCCTTAAAACTGATTTTGCTTCAGGTAGTGGACTAATACGTTCTATCTCGCTTACTCACGGTAGTAACGAACAGTATTTCTCGCCTGCTCTCAGATGGAATACAGTGAATGCCATAAATGACACTCTGGCGGTTAACAAAGACGTTTTGTGCTTGCGCATACGCTATGTTCAAACAACAATAACTCTTAAAGTATTAAACATACAGTTGTGAATTTTATGTTGCATTGTAGCGTAGCTCAAAAACTGTCGATCTAGTATAAAAAATAAAAAGTTCTCGGGGTTGTTTTTGTAGTAATTAACCATTATTGGTTGAATTGCATAATTTTTTGATTTTTTTTTCGACTTTCACATTTTTTTTCAAAAGTTATGGAATTGTGAACACATTGCTTTGTAATGCAGACGGTAGACAATATTATTGCCTTCCGAATAAGCCTATTTTTATCTCAGTATGACTAAAACTTTGAGATATATGATTTTTTTTGTACTCGCATAGAGCATATTTCAACAAAAAAAACAAAATGGCTGCCACATAGCGGGGAAGTGTATTGGACCCAAGCCTATAGTGTAATAGTACTTTAAAATAGCTTATATTTAAGTATTTAGAATATCGCTAGTCCATGTCCGGACACACTGTATAAACCTTCCTCTTGAATCACTCTTTATCTATAAAAAAAAACCGCATCAAAATCCGTAGCATAGTTTTCAAAATCTAAGCATACATAGAGACAGACAGACAGCGGGAAGCGACTTTGTTTTATACTATGTAGTGATCAGCATTGCACCCGTGCGAAGCCGGGGCGGGTCGCTAGTACTTAAATAAATAAAATAAATTATTAAACACTTTTGGAACAGACAATACACTTGTTCACCGGTAATCTAGTCTGTTAAACTGTGACTACTCTATACGCTATCTCGATAAAACGGCTACAGATTGCGGATGTGGAGAGTTGTCGCAAACTTTGTCTCGCCTCCTATACGGTGTCAGGGACATCGACGCGTAAACTGCCGTGCGATTCTGTAACCATCTCACCGTGAAAGCTTGGGTGAAGTGAGCGTGGAGTGAGCTGTCATTCGCTAGGGATTAACACTATTAAGTGCTCACTTCACTCGTGATTTCACGGTGAGATTTTTACAGAATCGACCGGCTGTAACCATGAATTTAGCACTCAAATCAAATCAAATCAAAAGTCATTTACTTATTCTAACTAGGCTGAGAATCAGCACTTTTCGAACG
Source organism: Eremobia ochroleuca (assembly GCA_949629135.1). Taxonomy (NCBI): domain Eukaryota; kingdom Metazoa; phylum Arthropoda; class Insecta; order Lepidoptera; family Noctuidae; genus Eremobia; species Eremobia ochroleuca. The sequence goes on from OX451407.1 coordinate 4,780,746, forward strand.
TCAAAATTACAAAAGACAGTCCCCCAAAACGCCCGCCGCACTAGATTCTAGACCCTCTAAAGTAGACATTTTTAGTCGGTTATCAAATCAAAAAATTAAAAACTGCTGTTTCATAGAATTGTACAACTTCTAAGCGGTCAAAATGTATGGAACAGCAATTTTTTTTTTATAAACGATTAAAATTTCAACGCCCCGTACGTTGAAATTCTTCGCCGATCAAAAAATCTGAATGCATCGTTACAGTTTGCTCGTCGATGTCCCGCTGGCATCCTGTATATCATAACAGACTCTGCCGGTCGATTCTGTAAAAATCTCAGCGTGAAAACTTGCGTAGAGTGAGCTGTCAGTGTCATCCCACTGATGCTAGGTATTGACCAAGCATTGACATTTACAATCATAATTGAGATTTTAATCATATTTTTTATGCTAATTGTATTGATCATTAAAGCTAGTGTTTTAGTTGTCAAAACATTACTTTTTTGTGGGGTTTTAAAATAAAATAGCAAAACAGAAACTTAGCCAGAATCTCAATGTTGTTTTTTTTTCGGTCGCACAAACACACAAACTACGTGGGATTAAACGTGAGTTTCGGCAACTAAAATACTAAATTTGTAATTATATAAAATGATCAACAGAATTAGAATACAAAACATTATTAAAATCTCGATTATAATTGTAAATGTTTGCTTTGTCAATCTCTAGCATTAGTGGGATGACACTGACAGCTCATTCCACGCCAGTTTTCACGGTGAGATTTTTACAGAATCGACATGCAGCAAATCCAAACTAATATTATAAATGCGAAAGTAACTCTGTCTGTCTGTCTTTGCTTCACGTCTAAACTACTGAACCGATTTGTGTGAAATTTGGTACAGACATAGTTTGGAACTCGAGAAAGGACTTAGGATAGTTTTTATTACAAAAAATAAAATAAAAAATAAAATTTATTCCGGACATACAGCGCCATCTATTGGTCAAGAGTCGGCATCAATTCAGTACTACACTATTCCACGCGAACGAAGTCGCGGGCAAAAGCTAGTTGCAAATAAACGTAAGACAATTTGAAGTCGCGTGCTACCCTGATATTTCGCCTTAAACTATTTAACTTTTAAATATGTGTAGTTTACACCTCTGTCTACACCTTTCGGGAATAAAGTCGTGACGCTATATAAATTTTATACTACTATTCATACATTACCCCTTATCATAGGCCCCCTTTCAATCTGCAGAATGAATAAATAAATCTATTACGAGTATTATGATTGTAATTTTCCAAAATCTACATACTATGACCTTGCTACACCGCTACAATGTTCGTAGAACCTCGTAGCCTTCAGGTTATCAAAACAGCCGTGCGAATCTGTAACCATCTCACCGTGAAAACTTGGGTGAAGTGAGCGTGGAGTGAGCTGTCATTAGGGATTAACACTATTGACACTGCTCACTTCAAGCTCACTTCACTTATGATTTCATGGTGAGATTTTTACAGAATCTACCGGCTGACCTGTGAAGTTGGCTGAAGAAATACGAGTATGTAAAATAATAATAATAATATCAGTCTATTATTGTCCCTGCACTACTTCTCATACACTGCTTGAGTATGGTTTAAATTCTATTTATTGGTATATTGGCGTGGTTAACTGACATATTATGGCAATGAGTTTTTTTATTTTTTTTTTTATTTCATAGGACTTTAGTTTAATTTATGTCTCTGTGAGGGGCTTGTGGCTAAGTAATAACAGCCGCACAGGTCGATCGATCAGGTTAAGCTACGCTTGCCGCGGCTGGTCCGTGGATGGGTGACCATCTTCACATACCAAGACCCCTCCGTGCCTCGGAAAGCACGTTAAGCCGTTGGTCCCGGCTGTCATTCTTGGATCTTTGACAGTCGTTGCGGGTCGTCAAAGTCTGACAAACAGTCTTACCAAGGGGTATCGTATTACACAGTAACTGGGTTGTGGAGGTCAGATAGGCAGTCGCTCCATGTAAAATACTGGTATTCAGCTGCATCCTGTTGGACTGGGAGCCGACCCCAACATAGTTGGGAAAAGGCTAGTTTCTTTTTTAACTGAAAAGACAGCTGTGCTGCTGGGGAGTTTGTTGCGCCACTTCTTCTTCCCAACGAAAGCACTAGGAAGTGGTGAAGGGCGGGCATTTTGGGGATTTTATGTAATTTTGACGTTTGAAAAGTGCTGATTCTCAGCCTAATTTGAATAAATGAGTTTTGATTTTGTGTAGGCATTAGCATTCATCATCACGATTGCTCAAAACGAATTGGCGATTTCAGACTTATATCTATACTAATATAATGAATATGGCCCGTTTTCTGGAAGGCCTGCAGGAGGCCTTTGTCCCAGCACTAGACAGCGGGAACCTTATTAATCGGGTTATTGTATGCTTCGTACTACTCTGCTAGTGAGTACGAGATATAGTTTCAGATTTGCCTTAAAAACAGGGTCAATTACTTCTTCACAATTAAAATTAAATGTACACACGCAACAACGCACATGATAGTTCCGAAAAGAGATAAATTATCATCTGATAAAGGCACAATCATTATTATCAAAGTAGTATTCTTTATCAATAATGATAACATATAAAGTTCAAGTATTCTGTCAAATACCACCATGCTCCTACTTTGCTACGCCGCTACGAACTTCGTAGGCCCTCGTAGCCGTAGCGCTACGAGGTTACGAGTATTCACGGGCAACTTATATTTTATTAGATTACTAGCGACCCGCCCCGGCTTCGCACGGGTGCAATGGAGAAACACTGATAATTTTAGAGCCATTATTTCTCGTAAAAAGTATAGGATAAAAAATGGTTATTGTGGGTTATCCCTAAGAGATAGACATATACCATCGCGGGCTTTTTTGTAGACCTTTTTAAGGTGTACAATACTGTAGTACATTATTTTGATCTATCTCGACGGGTTCAGCCAGCGTTTACAATGTAAGCGCAAAAAATGTGTTTATTTACAGATAATTTTAGAAACCTCTAAAATTATCAGTGTTTCTCTACTATATTATGCATGTATTATACATATAAACCTTCGTCTTGAATCACTCTATCTATTAAAAAAAATCGCATCAAAATCCGTTGCGTAGTTTTACAGATCTAAGCATATATAGGGACAGACAGACAGGGAAGTGACTTTGTTTTATACTATGTAGTGATGAAGTAAATATGCTCGATATAGTATTATTATTGATACATATTATTATTGATATTATATAAACACATTTACATTATACATATCACTATACCGAGCGAAGGAATATTACTTTGTGTATACAGGGTGGCGGAGACGGGTGTGTAACGTTTGAAATATGTAATAACAAAAGTTCTAATGATCATATGACCTAATTTAATTGAATATACTTTTTTCAATATAACGATGAAATGATAGAATTAATTGTCGATATAATTTTCATTTTACCTAATTTTACATGGTTTAATGAACATTATCTATAATGCACGTATGAATTAATATTTAGTTAGTATAATATTCAGTTACTATAATATTAAAAACCTATAAGTAAAGTTTAATATAATCTACTGTTATTGAATAATTTGGGTTAGGTTAGGTTAGAACTGCCGTGCGATTCTGTAACCATCTAACCGTGAAAACTTGGGTGAAGTGAGCGTGGAGTGAGCTGTCATTAGGGATTAACACTATTGACACCGCTCACTTCACTTATGATTTCACGGTGAGATTTTTACAGAATCCACTGGCAGTGACCAATAACACGCGAAGGCGAGCGAGCGCAGTGAGCGTGTCGCGGCAGCGGCCGCCGTGTGCCAGCATGTACATTCTGTAAAAATCTCACCGTGAAAACTTGCGTGGAGTGAGCTGTCAGTGTCATCCCACTGATGCTAGGGATTGACTAAGCAAACATTTAGAATCATAATCGAGATTTTAATAATATTTTTTATGCTAACTTCTATTGATAATTTTATATAATATCAAAACTAGTGTTTTACGTAGTCTAAACTTTGTGGGGGTTTAAAATACAATAGCAAAACAGAAACTTAGTCAGCATATCAATTTTGTTTTTTGTTTTTTTTTCCTAGACTAGTCCTTATTATAAGGACTAGTCTTTTTTTCCTAGATTAAAACTCCACAAAGTAATAATGTTTAACAATTAGAATACTAGCTTTAAAAACATCTAAAATGATCAATAGAATTCGCATTAAAAATATTACTAAAATCTCGATTATGATTTTAAATCTATGCTTGGTCAAACCCTAGTATCAGGTGGGTTGACACTGACAGCTCATTCCACGCTCACTTCACCGAAGTTTTCACGGTGAGATGGTTACAGAATCGCACTGCAGATCCCCTCTATTGTTGGTGAGTCATTTGGGTTAGATGAGGTTGTAACTGTATGAAGTTTCCTGATATTAACTTATTCATTACAGAATTTTGGCTGAAAATTAGTAAATACGAAAATTAGGTCAACTGAACGTTATATAAAAAGAACATTGTATAAATTGAAAATTATATGAAATTAACGTTATACTAAATGGTATTAGAGCAAAAGAAGGTTATATGAAACATAACATAAGATCACGTCATGAAATTAGGTTAAGTATTTGTTTTTATAGCATATGAAAATTATATTATGTGAACGTTATTTCAAGTGATATTATAATATCTGTTATTATGCCATATATTACACACCCAGCAGGGACATTGACGAAACATTGACAAACTGTAACATGAATTCATGAATATATACCCCTAGTGCAGAAATTTCAGCTGTTTCGTAGAAAAGTGCAATACTTAGCTCAATATGTACGGAACAGCATTTTTTTTTTTTTTTTAAATAACTGAACAAAACAACGCTGGGTCATCATGTACTGAATCCATGGTAACAGCCGTGCGATTCTGTAACCATCTCACCGTGAAAGCTTGGGTGAAGTGAGCGTGGAGTGAGCTGTCATTCGCTAGGGATTAACACTATTAAGTGCTCACTTCACTTATGATTTCACGGTGAGATTTTTACAGAATCGACCGGCTGTTCCTGTATTATAATTTCAACGATATTTTGCTTTACATGAGATTTTTTAAATTGACTATTTATATTTATAAAATATGCCATTCATGAGCTTGTACAGACGCCAGCACATCAAGCTACTACATTCTGTTAAATTTCGTTAGTAGATTTTCAACTCTATCGCTAAAGAATAAGGCTCAAAGTTGATTGGGAACATTTGACAGATTTGGGTAGCTTGATGTACTAGCGTCTGTACTTTAACCAGCAACGCTCAAAGTAGACACACGCCATTACTGTGCCGCTTAAATTGCCTTAACCAGTTCTTGTACCGAATATCTATTCGTAAAATAAAAAAAAAAACGGGTTGCACTCCGGGAGTGCCGGCAGAAGTGAAAACTTGAATATTAACGTTGTGCATTTTTGATATTTTGGAATGGTTAGGGAATAATTTTGCACTAATTGTTTTAATTATCAGTATAAAAGTACTATCATTTATGTGGTAGAATACAATATTTATTTATTGCGCTATCGTACACAAACTTGACAACCGCGCCGTAGAAAGAGAGGGGGATACTTCCTCTCCTACGCCGCGCCGGCTGTCTACTCTCCATCCGTCTTACGAATTTTCGATCAGGGTCACGTGTCCTGACGCGAGTTTAACATTTTTTACCCATTACAAAAAAAGTGTACAACGCCGCTAAAGAAGTTTTCACTTCAATAATAAGACATATTTTCTAAACTAAATGCTATCTAAATATTGAGATATTTATTGTATCGGCCCCGACTTGAGATTTTACTTTGTGTATTAAATTTCATCACCACTGCTCTCAAAAAACGGTGATGGACAACATCGTGAGGAAACCCGCAAGTCCCAGAATCAAAAATTCGAAGTAACATCCAACAACCCGCACTGGGCCCGCGTGGTGGATTATGGCTGACTCCCTCTCACAGAGACAAGAGACTTGTCTCCCAGCATTGGGAACATCTTTGGGGCTGATTAATTAAATCTTATTAAAATGGCAATAAACAAGGCACGGTTTTTAATCGGTACAACATCACTACCACACCAACTAAACTCTGCAGCTCAACTCCATTCTCTGCAGTCTGCAGCCCACCTCACCACATTCCATTTCATACTCAGCATTGCAGCAATCATTCTCATCAGGTCAAACTGCTGCTCGCGCAGGTCTCCATCGTACCGGGTCACGAAGCCGTCCATCGACGCGAGCGCCGACCCTCAGGCGATGCCGGCGCACCATCTACTGGAACCTTCCTCTTCCATGAAAGAGAGCCGGCCGCAGTTGAAAGGACCAAAACCTATCGGGTCTAGTGTGTCGGGTGAGTATTAACATTTTTTTATTTATTTTTTTAAGATGGTATTTCCAAATCGTTAGACACAAAAGTTCAAGGTCCAACTATAATAATATAATAATAATAATAAAACTTTATTGACATAAAAATATTACAACCGTACATGTGAAGACCCTGACTCCCGTGCTAGGAGAACCTGTGTTACAGGAATCAGTGTTCTCCGCCTTACATCAATACACATTTAAATTTTTATGCATTAAACTACAAATAAAAGTAACAATAGTAGGTATTTAGGTATTGAAACGGTAAGATAAGATAAGATAAGATAAGATAAGATTTATTTGCTCAAACATGTGTATACATACAATAATAATAAGTGCATGCAAGATAACATAAAGAAAATTGGTTCAGACATGTTTGCCACATACTATGGCGTGCAAATGTTTTGAATAACAATTGTGATTTTTAATATATCTTTCAATCCAAGAGAAGGCAAAAAAATTAACATTACTAAAACATAATTTAATCTAATCTAATCTATGACTGCACAATTATCAACAAAGTAATGACTGTCAAAAGTAAAAAATATAAATCATAGTTAAAAATAAAAAGGTATTAATAATACAATATGTCAAAGTATACACAGTCATGTCAAAAGTATTTAATAAAATTATAATTGAATCTGTAATACTCATAATTTATAAAGTCGGGCAGTCAAATTATTACAAAAAAAGAAATGTATGATTATTTATATAATAAAACATAGATATGTAAAATATAATCAGAATCTCTCAACTAAAAACTCATTCAAATTATAATAAGCCTGATCTGCTAGAAAATTTGTTACTCTCTTTTTGAAAGCTACATCATTTAACTGCTTCCAGTTTTTTGGAAGTTTATTATAAATTTTTGGAGCCATGCAAAAGACACTTTTGCGCATAAGTGCGGTTCTATATTGTTGTAGGCAAATTTGGGTACTGTCACGTCTATTACGAGGGAATCGATCTGCCATGCGAGAAAATAGGCAAGGGTTGGATCTTACGAACATCGCATTTTCTAATATATATAGTGATGGTAGGGTCAAGATTTTGTATTTTTGAAAATAAGGCTTGCAACTCTGAGTGGTCTCAAGTTTGAACATCGACCTAATACAGCGCTTTTGAGTTTTAAATATAAGTTCCCGGTCAGTTGAGTTACCCCAAAAAATTACGCCGTATCTTAAAATGGACTCCACCAAGCCGTAGTATGCGGTGAGTAAAGCATCTTTACTAATTACTGCTGCCAGTTTGTGAAGAGCATATGCTGAGGTACTTATTTTCTTACTGATAGTCTCTAAATGTGCCTTCCAATTTAATTTCTGGTCAATAATAAGTCCTAAAAATTTAGTTGTATCAACTTCGTCAATGTTATTATTATCGTAGTTTATATTTAGGTTTTTTATTAATGTCAAGGAGCGCTGATTAAAGTGCATGATTTTAGTTTTATTTAAATTTATTTTTAAATTATTATTATTTAACCATTCTATAATTGCAATTAGTGAGTTATCAATGTCAGATTTATATGTGTCTCGATTTTTACACGCGATTGTCACTACATTGTCATCAGCAAAAAGACTCATAGGTTGTTCTGTGGACTTAGGTAAGTCATTAATATACAATGTAAATAAAGGAGGTCCCAGAACACTTCCCTGTGGGACACCATACCTAACTTCACGTTCTTGCGACCGATGTGACTCTTCTCGTTTTGTAGTTATGTTTACCCTACTGACTTCCGTTATTTGCTTTCTGTTTTGAAGACGGTAAAACTAAACAATAAAAATAAACAATATAAAGAAACAAAACGGGCGTGTGATTGTGCGTGTGAGAGTGTGTGTGTGTGTGATGGTGAGTGAACTACTAAAACGATTGGTGAATATTTTTTTATTTTTATTTATTCCTTTATTTCAACTAGGGCCCATAGAAAAAACAATACATACTCTACAAACATAAGAATACAAATAAACTAATATATAAAAAATTATCACAGACACAATACTATAATAATATAACTTAAAAATACTATAAATACATACATCATAACAAAGTAAAACTATTGCACACGAAGTGCCGGCGTCGTGTTTCGCTGACTGGTGTCATGTAGCCGGCCACGAAACTGGCGATACACAACACCCTTCGGCCAGAACACTTCCTTGAGGAACTTCTCAAGATGATGTGTCGGAACACGCTCCACGAACGACTTAAAGTTCATGTTACGATGATATTATGAAAACTTGCATGGAGTGAGCTGTCAGTGTCATAGTGAGTATTGGTACCCTGATAAACGGTGTAAACTTTGACCCTGATAAACAAAACTATTAATATAAACTTTTCGGGGCGTAACCTTCCAATCCAACTTGTTGATTTAAATAGGCCTACTTATTTAAATCAAGTCACAAGGAAACACAACAGCAGTGCGATTCTGTAACCATCTCATCGTGAAAACTTAGGTTGAAGTGAGCGTGGCGTGAGCTGTCAGTGTCATCCCACCTGATGCTAGGGATTAACCAAGCAAACATTTACAATCATAATCGGGATTCTAATACCATTTTTATGCTAATTCTTTTCATCGTCATTTTATATAATTTCAAAGGTAGTATTTTAATTGTCAACATATTACTATTTTGTGGGGATTTAAAATGAAATAGTCAAACAGAAACTCAGTCAGAATCTCGATGTGGTTTTTTTTTTCTTTTTTTTTTCTAGACTAGTCCTTATATAGCCTGGAGGTGCGAGCACGTCACGCACGAACAATAATTAAAATAAAACAATCACAGCTACTAGACTGATGAAAATACGCATCGGCATTGTTTGTTATTAATAATATTATTAAAATCTCGATTATGATTGTAAATGTATGCTTGGTCAATCCCTAGTATCAGGTGGGATGACACTGACAGCTCACGCCACGCTCACTTCAACCTAAGTTTTCACGATGAGATGGTTACAGAATCGCACTGCTGTTGTGTTTCCTTGTGACTTGATTTAAATAAGTAGGCCTATTTAAATCAACAAGTTGGATTGGAAGGTTACGCCCCGAAAAGTTTATATTAATAGTTTTGTTTATCAGGCTCAAAGTTTACACCGTTTATCAGGGTACCAATACTCACTACCCCAAGCAAGCGTGGCCGTGGAATGTGAAAGCTAACATTACCCGATTTAATACGGGCTGGCAAGGGGGACATCGCAAACTGTTACCATGAATTCAGGACATGATTCTAGCCACAGAATACATAATAGCGTACAGAAGGGACACTCCCTTCCCCGCGCTCATATCAGATACCGCATCTCACCCCGCACTTCGAGGCATTCGTCGCCAACTCTTGAGCAAGGGCGCAGCGCTGTACTGCTGAAGAACACACAATTTGGCGATTTAAAAGTTTTATTTGAGTTTTAATCACGATGGTTGGATATTGTGCTTTAATTGGATGCTTATCTTCATCGAGCAATTAAGCAGTATTAAGTTAGGTTCCTCATTTTGTCATTATTGATTGAATAAATAAACTCTTTTACCTACATAATAACTGTCACTTCATTATAATGCACACGTTCGGGCAGCGCCGTCGTCGTTCGGTTCGCCGGGTTCGCCCGACGGTGACGCAAATCGCTGCACTTTCCGCGCCATTTTTTCACGCTACGCACGACAGCCAACTACCAGTTTACGCACACATTTTCACGTGTACAAACGTCATTTGGTTATGTAGTAGTAGTAGGTAATTATTTTGCGAGCGTTGTATGAAGTGTCCGAGGTGTGACGTAGCGTAGATATATTACGTCGGTGAATAAAAAAAAATGCTGTTTCATAGAAAAGTGCAATACCTACGCGGTAAAAATGCACAGAACGAACAAAAAGAACAGAACGAATGAATGAATGAACAGAATATATTTTTTACTAGCTTTTGCTTACAGCTTTGCCCGCGTGTTGGTTGAAAATTATCCCACGGAAACGTATTACCGAGACAGAAAGTATCCTGTGTTAATCCAGGTTATAATAAACTATATCTATGCCAAACATCCAAATCCTATTAAAAGCACAATACTAATGATTGAAATACTATCGTGAATTCATGCAAGCCTAGTACTTTTTGTTAGAATACAGCTCAGATAGTCGGGTCATATTTCAATCATGATTTGAAAAGACACGTAGCGCCATCTAGCGTCCTAAATCAATTGAGACCAGCGCAAGTTATTGTTCCTTTCCTCGGGAACAGTATTTTTTTACTGTATGAAAGGTACCCTATGTCCTTTTCTACGAGTATAACCTTGACAATGTATACGCAAAATTTGATGATGATCGGTTCAGTGGATTAGGTGTGAACGGTAACAAACAAACTTACTTACTTTAGCATTTATAATATTATAGTTGAGGAGCGTCGGAACAAAAACCGATATGTCTTAATTAAGACATTATTTTTTTTTCTGTTACAAAATGTTTAATTATACACCCTTCAGGAAAGAAATCAATTAAAAAACAGTTACATCCATCTTAAAAAAAATATCAAAATACTGTGGTCAAATCAAACCCGACAAATACATTTTTAAATTCAACATGTTCTTGTTGTTGGATTAAAAACCGATAATTCTTATTAAGTTTTACACAATTCAACAATGGTCGGTTCAAATTCAATTCAGTTCAATACCGACATATCCATTTTGGTTTCGTCAAAAACCGATATATCCAAATGATCGCGTCAAAAACCGATATATCCATACTTGTCCGCCAAGTACACACATCAACACGGTCTAGGGATATTTTTAAAAAAGCGAATTACTATCAATGTGTTAATTATTTATATGACATGTATATATTTAAAAGATACGTTATTTAATATTCTACCATTTTTTAATAATGATTAAGGTACTTACATTAAAATTTCAGGATTTTATGGAAAAAAATGAAGCATAGACGGAAACCGTATATGAATTAACTTTTAATTTGTGAGTAAAAACTGAAAAAAATAGAAAAATCATTTAATTTGTGTTTATAAACTTGAAGTTAGTAGTCCGAGAAAGCGCCCATGATGTTCATAACACATCGGCAACGATTCGGCATGCTCAGAACAAGGTTGTCAATGTCTTGCTGCGGAATATTGTCCCATGTCCTTCTGAGGTGCGCAAAAAGTTGATCTTCTGTAACCAGATTTTCAGGAACTTCCTTCAGAGCTCTTCTTTGCAGCATATCCCACGCATGCTCAATGGGATTTAGATCTGGCGATGGAGCAGGCCAGTCTAAGGCCCTAACATAGTGTGTATGTAACCAAGCTGCTACCGTTCTCGCCGTGTGTGCCCGGGCATTGTCGTGCATGAGCAGGAAATCTTGCCCCATTTGTGTTCTGTGGGGCAAGCTTACGGGCCCCAGCACCTGTTGGACGTATCGTTCTGCCGTCATATTGCCCCGCACCCAAACGAGATCCGTCCGTCCTCCAAGACGAATTCCTGCCCAAACCATAATTGTTCCTCCTTGGTATGGGTGAACTTCCTGAGGGTTCTGGAGCCGGCTCCATCGTCCAGGAACTCGCCAAATACGCGTCCTTCGTGAATCTGGATAGAAGCCGAACCTGGATTCATCCGTGAACAGCACATTGGACCATTGCTCACGGCCCCAGTCCACGTGGTTCCGAACCCATTCTAATCGTCGTCCACGATTGCCTCTCCGTAAAGGTGGGACTCGGAGTGGTCTACGAGAGCGTAGATTGCTTTCATGCAGTCACCTTCTTACAGTTTGGTCACTCACAAGCACTTGGTGTTCCACTCGCAGTCTTTGGACCAATTGAATCGCCGTTGCATTTGGTTGAGCTCGCGCAGTAATTTGCAAAAATCGGTCTTGTCTGGGGGTAGTGATGCGACTTGGCCCCCGGTGCCTCTCCGCTACTTCACCTGTGGCACGATAGCGTGTCCACAATCTTGAAATTACATTTTGGTGGGTCCCTATGACCTCAGCAACATTACGCTGAACAGACCCAGCTTCCAGCATTCCCACAGCTCGTAACATCTCCGCCCTCGTCAAATGTCGGCGTTGCATGGCTACAATACCTCAATTTTAACTTTATCTTTCGTTTAAAAATGAAAAAAAACTGTAACTAAACGTAATTCGTATTGTTTTCTAAATTTCGCAGTAAATGAAAATTCCCTCTCCTACACATCAAGACATTTTTATGCCACCGAAACAAAAGAATTTTCAAAAATTTGAATTTGGAATTAGTCTGAGATAAATTACAAACAAATCGGTGTATAAAAGATTCCAATGCGACCAGTACTTTTCGAGTTATTTAACTGAGTATGAAATATCCCTAGACCGTGTTGATGTGTGTATCTCCCTAAATTAAGTAGCTACCCTCCGTCAAGTTTCACACATCAATCGATGTCACTTTAACTGCAAATTGACATGCTATAATTTTCCACTTTTGTAACATTAAAAAACTTACAAGCTTTTTTTTTAATTTGTGAAAAATATGGTAAATTCGATATATCGGTTTTCGTTCCGACGCTCCTCAGTTAGGATAATAACCGACGAAAATTTTCAACGTCCCATACGTTGAAAATTTTAGAATAAACGTTTAGAATAATGTACTGAATCCATGGTTAGGGTTTGCGCGTCGTTGTCCCTGACACCTTATATGTTTACTAATACTGCATTACTGAGTTTGAACCTCAAAGTTTGCAATAAAACTCATATTGTTCTATGTAAATAGCTACAGTTTCCTAGAAAAGCGGTAACCACACAGCGTCCGCAAACTACCGGTGAACGACGTCACTGAAACATCTGTGAAAGTAAGATGGTGTGTTTCCCTAGAGAGCGTTTTTGACACCTTAAAGTCAAACCCTGCTGCCCAGATTTAAGCCGCTACCTTACTTAGTCACGATAAAGTATCCAAACCATGTTCCAAACTAAGAAGAGTGAGCTCACACATTATTGTATAGCGTTTCCATGACAAGCAAGTCAAGTCACTGCGTCATTGTGTGTCAGAACGAAACAGAAACTCGACTATCTCACAACGCAGTAGGGCTATCTAACAATTTAAATCTTTGCCGCTGCCATCATTTTCATGACAGCTGTCACAACGGACGCTATGTGGCGCCCTCTTTTCTCGGAAACCATAGCTTAACAAAGAATGTGAATAGTAATTTCTCCGCTTGCAAATTCCAATTAAAATTAACTCAATTATTTAATGTAACCGTTGACTCGACATAACTTTAAAACGAGAACACAAAAATAAACAAGGTGTCCGGTAATATAACTACTAACATTTCTAATATCGGTAATAGCATGGCCCGAACAGTGAAAGAACTTCCATGGCCTCCATTTACCTAATGAATGTTGTGTGCTAATAAAATATGGATATTTCCCTTTTTACATCAGCCCCTTGTGGCGTATTATTTGGTAGTTTATTTGAAGAAACATGCCTATGTGGGATTAAAAAGTTGTTTGCCCTTTGAAGCTCGTTGGAATGGCTGAGTTATTGGTTTCATATGAGGTGTACAATATGAGTTTTGTTTTAGCAATTATTGAGTTGGGGTTTTTCTATTATTGATTGATTTCTTCCATACAATACCTCATGATTTATTTTGAGGCGCTGCCCAAAGGTAGACACAGTAAAATGCTCAGTTTTTATCTGACAGTTAGACGTATTGGCACATATTACAAACCAGTAAAAAATGAATATCAAATGTTCGGTAAAACAATCGTAAAACAAAATATTTAGCGTCGCATTATTCCCAAAATTTTAAGCGTAAACTATCATATGATAATTATGTAATGATAATAAAGGGAATTCAATCAACATATTTTTTTTTTTTTTTTAAATCGTTGCCCCACTTGGAATTTCTCCTGTATTGTGGGTGCGTTTACAAACATTTAAACTCACATACACCAACAGCCAGACCCGGAACAACTACTTGTAGGTCATACAAATATTTGTTCCGTGCGGGAATCGAACCCGCGACACGCTGCGCAGCAGTCAATCGCTTAGCCACTGCGCCAACCGTGCCGTCAAACTAAAGAAACATCTAAAAGTTTTTCCACTGGGCCGTGCGTGCGTGATTTTAGGCTCCTTCAATGGCGATTATGTTAGTTTCCTCAAGACGAAAACCACATTGATTCCGTTCACATCCGTCAACAAAGATACGGGCCCGAAAGAAAGTAGTGCGAAGTTTCGGAGTGAACTCTACACCCGATTGATTAACTTTTATGAACGAGCTTGTGGCTAAGTAATAACAGCCGCACGGTTCGATCGATCAGGTTAAGCTACGCTTGCCGTGGTTGGTCCGTGGATGGGTGACCATCTTCATATACCAAAACCCCTCCGTGCCTCGGAAACCACGTTAAGCTGTTGGTCCCGGCTGTAATTCGTGGATCTTTGACAGTCGTTACGGGTCGTCAGAAGCCCGAAAGTCTGACAACCAGTCTTACCAAGTGGAATCGTATTACCCAGTTTACTGGGTTGTGGAGGTCAGATAGGCAGTCGCTCCATGTAAAATACTGGTATTTAGCTGCATCCGGTTAGACTGGAAGCTGACCCCAACATAGTTGGGAAAAGGCTTATAAATAAATGGGCAAAAAGACATCGGGCGTAGAGAAAATGGTCAAATCATGATATGCCATTCATATTTAGGTCGGGCCCCGTAGATGATACGGATTAGGAATCGCCCGTAATCTCGGCCGTAGCTACGGATTACGTGTTTATGGATTAGACCTCCTGATTAAACTTTCAACATAAATGGGTCTTTAAAGAAATACTTTCCAAGATAACGGTGGAATACATCAATGCCTCATAATTATTTAGCACATCTCAGAAAAAAAAAAAGACTGCACGAGCTCTAACGATTCTCATATGAATTCAGCGTTAACATGAATCATCAAATCGGCGGGACCAATGTTTTAATCACATAACTTGAATTTGGTACTTACAATTGTATTGAAAATTAAGTATATACCTGTACATATGTAGTACTAAGTCTTCGGGTGTGAATTACCTGCCTCTGAGTAGCGCTTCCAGAAGGTTCCGCCACTTTGACGTCAAAGTGGCGGGACCAGGGACGTCTTGACATACTTCCTTTACCTTCAGAAGTACAAATGTCTTCTTTAGGGTACAAATAGTGCATATGTAGTACAAACACTTTAATGTGATACATTTTAAATTGGGGACTTGATCCCGTCATCTTGACACTCACAGGCTTTTAGGTGCGATATTAGGCTGTTCATCAGAATAACATATTCTTATTAATCTGTCAGTAAGTAGTGGAGAGCTGTGATGGCCCAGTAGCAATGGCCCCGACTTACAAGCTGTAGGTCGTGGGTTCGAACCCAGGCAGGCGTTTTATTTGTGTGAATAATTTCATCACCACTTCTCTAAAAACGGTGAAGGAAATATACATCGTGAGGAAACCGGCATGTCCTAAAACCAAAAATTCGAAGACATGTGATATCTACCAACCCGCACTGGGCCCGCGTGGTGGATTATAAAATAAATAAATAATAATAAAACCATTTATTTTCAGGTAAACCAAGACAAATACCAAATACCTTAACTTAATTATACATAATATAACAATTGTGTTATTAAATAAAACTTAAAAACTATGTTAGTATCACGCCCCACCCCCTCGAAGAGAGGTCTGTGTCCCAGCATTGGGAATTTTACTTACAGGCTAAATACATATGTAAGTAGGAGTACTTAGGTAAGGAACTTACTTTGTGTTGTCTTAATTATTATTATTTATTTTTTTTTCTATTCCTCAGACTCGATATCCCTGTCCTCCCCGGTGGCATGCTCGTCTCCGCGGGAAGACGTGCTGGGTGGGCCCCCGATGCCGAGCAACCTGGGTGCTCTCCCGGAGGAACACCGCTGCTGTTTGTTGGGGAAGGTGCCAGGGTTGAGGGTCCGGAGACGCAGGGCCATGCTGATCTATGTGTGCGCTGCTGACTCGCAGGGTAAGAAAGCTGTCGATTCTTTTGGAATATTGAACTGATCTTTGCCCTTGTTTTTTGCAATGAAAGATAGGAATGGTAGGCCGAGCTGATCATTGGGTTTTTTAGATTAAAAAATATGATAAGCAGCATTTTAAGTAAATATTGTACAGCCGTGCGATTCTGTAACCATCTCACCGTGAAAGCTTGGGTGAAGTGAGCGTGGAGTGAGCTGTCATTCGCTAGGGATTGACACTATTAAGTGCTCACTTCACTTATGATTTCACGGTGAGATTTTTACAGAATCGACCGGCTGAGTTTTACTATATGGCACTATCCTAATTTATAAACCGAGACAATGCTAGGAAATACGACCCTGCAAGGTTTCAGTAAAATTAGTCTGAAGATAGATTTTTTTTCTGTTGAAATATCTATTTATTCATCATGTTTGGAAATAATAGACCGTGTTCTACTTCTCATAGAAGTAGAACACTGGAATTCTCACTTTCGCCTATCACGATACCTGGAAACCAGAAAACACTCAACACAAACTTTACTTATTTTCGAGAGCAAAAAGAAGCTGCGATCGTGGCGGTTCAAGCAATGCCAGTCCTATTACGAAACCTGAGTAGACATACAGCCCTAAGTTTCAAGAAGACAAAAACGGATCCCCATCGTCAAATCGCCAGCAGCAAAATCGTGGTGAAATCAAATCTAAAAGCCACACTACTCACTAAGGGGGGTGCGTTCCCACTATGTCGTGACAACAGATTATCTTGTCGTTTAAAGCGTCGTGGCTTGTGTATTTAATTGGAGGTGTTCACATATAGGACGACACGATTAACTGTCGTCCACGACTTTTTTTTTACAGTGACGACAGATTGTCAAGTCAATGGGAATGGCTAGCACGACAGTCGTAAAACGATAAAAAAACGTCACGACTTATCGTGAAGTAAACTTTCTTTTCTTCGCTTGCTTTCATCTTCCGCCTTTTTTAAAAGTAATATTAAAATTTCTTCTTTATGCATTGTAGGTACTCGGGAACTACACACACTAGATCTTCAAAAGAACGTAGAAGTGACTGATGTGCGAACGCGAAGGCGACTGCCAAGGACAGTAAAAATGTTTAACGATCCAATGAGAACAGCTAGATACGAGAGTCGTTCAACGATAAAATGTTTCGACGACACAGTGACGATAAATAGTCGATATAATGGGAACGGCTAGAGACGACAGTCGTCGAACGAAAAACTAATCGTCACGACATAGTGGGAACGCGCCCTAAAATTATACCTTCATGACATGTCTTTCTTCCATTTCCAGACTGCTGCGCAGAAAAAGGCGCGCTTCAATGCGGGGCGGCCGCGCGTCTGCGCGTGCGCGCACGTCGTCGCGGTTGGCGTGTGCACGTCGCTGACCTTCACTGGCGGTCCCCTCTAGAGCAACAGCGGGACCATCGTTTCCCAGTCCTATGTATTGCTGAGCTGGCTCGTAAGTGTCTTCTACACTGAAATCTCAAAAAAAAAAACTCTCATTTGCCTCCATCATTGCCTCAACAATCGAGTAGCACCAGTCCAAAGTCAAGGGTATCGTACAATTCAGAACACCAGCACTTTAATTGCGTAACATACTATTACTCTCAATTTGAATCATTTTGAACCATGTTGCTAATCCATTTCTCCATATATGTTCGAAAAATGTGTCTGCTCAACAACGTAAATAACACAATGAAAGTTATTGAACTGTCAAAATGAAACCCATTGCTACTGATACTGTGTTACGCAATTACCCTACAGAAGTGTTCTATCTTCAGTAATGTAGCGTAACGAAATTAATCCTATAAATCTACTGAAGTAAAATTGCGTTTGAAAGTAAAATTGTCTTTGGACGCGGCTTTTTATAGAACCATTATGCTACTTTAAAACAAACACTTGCTATGTTAAACAAAACTATTCGTTTGGATATAGGAACTGCGGGGTATTTACGTAACACACTAACAGTAGCAATGGCTTTCATATTGACAGTTCAACACCATTCATTGCGTTATTTACGTTGTTGAGCAGACAAATTTTTCGAGCATATGAAGCAATGGATTAGCAATAACCTTCAACTTTATTCAGAGTTTTATTGATAGTGCGTTACGCAATTAGGGTGCTGGTGTCGCTCACCATCCGGGCCACTTGGCCAAAAGCTGACGATTTTGCTAGATTCTAACGCAATTCTAATTTGTAAGACGTTTATGACGCAACCTTTATTGTTAGGTAGACTGCATGCATATTGTAAGTTGTTGAAGTCAAAAGTTCCATATGGATTTCCCTTTTAAACATGTGGCGGTATCTACATCGCCATATGCGATGCCACCATATGCCACCAGACACGACACACCCTGTCCCTCATCTATAAACACTAAATGTACTGCACCAAAAATGCTTGGTTACATTTGGTTTAATTTTTTTTTTAATATTTTTTTTATTACATTTTTTCTTTTTAAATAACAATTCTGAATCATGTACGACTTTCCGATACAGTCAATATAATGTTAATTATGCAAGTTTCATAATTATCTTCCAGGACAATCAGACCTAGGAGCAGTGGTCCCAGTGCTGTTCCTGAACTCGGGGCTGGGCACTCCGCTACTCCCTCATACGCTGGAGTGCGCAGACTTCAAGGCAGCGCTCGAAACAGCTGAGGATGAGAGCGATAAGGCTCTATTGAATAAATGGTAAGAAATTGATGGACAATTTTGTAATACATAGTTCCGGAAAAAATCGATTATAACGAAATAACTAACTACTTACAAAATAGTTTTTGTAGGACTCATTGAATTGAACGCGTTTTCTTATTACCCTTTCGAAAAGATCAACTTCTTTGAAAAATAAGGATACTCGTAGAAAGAAAAAACGTTTATTTGTTACGCAAGGAACAACCACATTTGAACAAATTAAAGCAACTTTAAAACTCACCAGGCTAGGATATCCATAGTATCCCTATTGACAACTGTCACGATATTCGGTGCTTGTTTGTTAGAATATAACTTTCATTATATTAACCTCCATACGGGAGCAATAAACAAGTGACCTAAAAATTCAGTGCTAACCATTTTTGTGCTTGTGAATGTAGAAAACGTCCATCAAACCCTCCAAAAGCTATGTTATCGCCAGCTCATTCATTTTTACATAGGTTCAACTTTTCAATGAAATCTCGGAAATAGTTTCTTTTGCCTAGATCTTGTCATATTCCATTTAAAATGAGTTTAAAGAGGCTTTCAAATCTAGAATCACTCGTGCGATTCTGTAACCATCTCACCGTGAAAGCTTGGGTGAAGGGAGCGTGGAGTGAGCTGTGATTCGCTAGGCTCAATTCACTTGTGATTTCAAGGTG
>OX451407.1:4800579-4840354 GCA_949629135.1 Eremobia ochroleuca
GTATAAATAACACCTTTTGTACTTATGTTCACAAATAAAGATTGATTTGATTTGATTTGATTTGCAGATAGTTGCGCATTCACGCACACACTGCTGCCTACATATAAATGAGGCGAGGAGGAGAAATGAATGCGACTAGTGGGGACTGTCTTATACTGTCTCACCTTCCTGAACTGAGCGCTTGATTATAGAGAACTAAAATCGCGTGCCTGGCACTATGTTTACTATAAACTAGCGTCAGCCCGCAACTTTGTCTGCGCGAAATTTATTGTCCCCGTAGCATGGCATCGCATCGCCTGCACACGCTAGTAGTTCGTGTTTGCTTAGCGTTATTACTGACTTTTTTTCACATTGCTCGTCTGCTTAGGGTCTTACCGTGCGTGATGTTACATACAGGGTGGAAAAAATCTATGGGCCCTGGAGGGAACTACTATAAATCCTTTAGTTAACTCATTTTACTGAAAGGAAACATATCCTTTATTTTTTTAAAGAAACAAAACTGCATTCAAAGATCTTCTAAAATTCGCTTGTCTTACCCAGGAATCGAACCAACTAAAAATTAAAAAAATAAACCCCATACTTTTGCAGCAGTAAAATACATATGTACGTAAATAGTAAAAATACACAAATGCTATAATCCATGGGGGATCGGAACTGTCACTCCTTCATACAGGTTATACTGTAACCTCTCTCATTTATTAATTTTTGCTTGAGTATGTACGTATAGTATTTTATTGTATTTCTTGGTATATTGGCGTTGCTAGCTAACATATGGCAAATAATTTAATTTAGTGTCCTGTGTCTTGTAATGTCAATTACTTTGCATACCTTGTATTGTATTCAGTCAAGTATTTTCTAATGGAACAGACAGCTGTGCTGCTGGGGAGTTTGTTGCGCCACTTCTTCTTCCCAGCGTAAGCACTAGGAAGTGTTGAAGGGCGGGCGTTTTGGGGGACTGTCTTTTGTAATTTTGACGTTCGAAAAGTGCTGATTCTCAGCCTAGTTTGAATAAATGACTTTTGATTTTGATTTTGTAACCCAGTTAGGAGATCAGAACTGCACCACTACAATTGTAGCAAATTTGTAATTTTACCATGTGCTGCAATACTTGAAAATGATCAATAAAGATTATTATTATTACTTTTCAATATTACCGTTTAGGAAACCTAGCACACGGGTGAGCAAATGTAATAGGATTCTTAAGCGCAAAGACAGTTCTGTAGAAGCTACAGACGTATTGTTTTAGCCTATAACAAATATTCACTCTCAAACTCTCTTTATAGAAAAAGACGAGCCTTCCAGTTCAGCAATCATGGCGGTATTATCATCGGAAGATGGGCCCAAAGTAGTCAGAGCGCCACCGGTTGGGCCTGATGAGGCTAAAGCCGTGCTTACGGCCTGTGCTGCCACCTACAGCAAGACTGGAGCGGCCTCGCCTCCAGAGTCCGCTGTGAAGGCTGTGCAAAAGTGTACTCTACCACTTTATGCTAAGGTTGGTTTTATATGATGGACCATACTTGTTACTTCAGTACTTGGACAAAAGTGCTGAGAGCAGCTGATATGTGGATATTAGTGAAGTCGATGCAGTATTTGACGACGAGAAGTCCAATTCCCGTCATTAAACACGTTCAAAATGTAGTCGTAAAATAGCAGTCTCATCTCAGTGACTAAAAACTAGATAATGCGTAAATGCAAAATAAAAATTTAGGCAAATTCTCTAATTTCCCTACATTTTATAGATTGAGACCGAGATAAGAATGAAAATGTTTTTAAAATACGAGAATTCCTCAACTAAAGCTGCCAAGAATGCTGCACAAGAGTTGGTTTTTGATTGCTGCAGCTGGCACAACCTGAACTAACAGGGAGTAAGAATTGAATATACTGAAAACCCAAGTCATCTAAATAACCTGACTACCATCTGTGTCATGTGGAAATGCACTTTACTGCTTCACATTACAATTGGTTTCTCAATGGCAAACTAAAAGTCAGCATTTACTCCAGGAAATCCATTTCACCTTACAGATCCTAGCATGGCAGATCTCGCTATCAGCAGAAACCTTCACCGAACTATCGGAACCCGAAACAACTCCAGAACTGGTCATTTGCGAAGACCTAGAAGGTCAGCTGACGCAGATCCTCATCACCACAGAGGCAGCATTGGGAGCTGACAGGGTGAAGACCTGTCTCGCTCTGCTGACCGCGTCTAGGAGAGGGCTTGATGATACTGAGATACTAGATATCTTGGCGCACGATGAACTGTTCAGGGAGTGAGGAGACTTATTGTAAGTTGATTGTTTATTTTTATTGGTAATGCAACAGCTAGGTATACATATTTTTCATCACAAATTACGGACACAATTTTATAAATAACTAGTATATGCCCGCGACCTCATCATTACATAGTATAAACAAAGTCGCTTCCCTGTCTGTCTGTCCCTATATATGCTTAGATCTTTAAACTACGCAACGAATTTTGATGCGGTTTTTTTTAATAGATAGAGTGATTCAGGAGGAAGGTTTATATGTATAATACATGCATAATATAGTAGAGAAACACTGATCATTTTAGAGGTTTCAATGTGATGTCGTAAATAAACACATTTTTTTGCGCTTACATTGTAAAACGCTGGCTGAACCCGTCGAGATAGATCAAAATAATGTACTACAGTATTGTACACCTTAAAAAGGTCTACAAAAAAGTCCGCGATGGTATATGTCTATCTCTTAGGGATAACCCACAATAACCATTTTTTATCCTATACTTTTTACGAGAAATAATGGCTCTAAAATGATCAGTGTTTCTCCATTGCACCCGTGCGAAGCCGGGGCGGGTCGCTAGTCCATAATATAAATACAGCCGGCCGATTCTGTAAAAATCTCACCGTGAAATCATAAGTGAAGTGAGCACAATAGATAACAATGGCCCTAATACGCTTCCTTGTGGGACTCCTAAATTCATATATCTACTTTCTAATGTGTAGGTAATTTCTTTATTTAATTTTGAGCTTTCGCGAGAGATTGCGGTGAATTGCTTTCTATTATTATGATACGATTCTATAAGATCATTAACCTTATCATCTTTACCTACACGTAAAAATGTTATGTGATTAACACAATCAAATGCTTTGTTGTGGTCCTTGTAAAGTGCACAAATGGAGTTTTGTAGTCAATTTCAATCATTACTTCTTGTAAAAAATGTATAAACTGCAAAATTCGTGTTTTTTTTTACGAAATCTATTTGATCCCTCAGTCAACAGAGGTTGAAACTCAAATAAAAAATTATGTAGATGACTTTCTCGAATACTTTAGACAACACTGGCACTAAACCTATTGGACGGTAAAAAGACATTGATAGTTTATTATCCTTTTAAAAAAGGGTATTATGAAATATCGATATACTCGTAGAGGTAGGGTTTCGAAGCCAAACGATAGTCTATTATTAGTTTTTTTTATTTTTTATTATTTAAATGAGACCGCTTTTGACCTCTATCTCGCATAGTGTCATACGAGCTGACAAGAATTGCTCATGCGCTGGTACCTACAAAAATGAAGATCGGCAGGTGTACTGGCTGCACAAAGAAAAACTAGTATGACGTGGAACCTCTTGGTCATATCCTCACCATCCTTTTCTCCCACAGTACCATGGGCCCCTGCCTCGCTGGTGTGGCCCCAGCTGGCCGCTCTGCTGTCCCCCTGGCTGCGCTGGGACGCGCGCGGCGCGGCGCGCTGGCGGGACGCGGCGCTCGCCAGCGCGGCCAGCGACAGGTACCTGGCCGACTGCGACGCGGCCGTGCGACAGACGCTCATAGACTACTACGAGGTGAGCCGCTCTCTTGAAATGAAGATATAGGTCTAGCTGAAAAGTTACTGGAGCCAATGAGTCTTATTTTCATATTTTCGGAACCGTTAGATATCAGAAACACTCCTGGTTGAAGGTTAACGGTGCCCTACTGTTGTGATCAAAAGCCGCTTATAATGACTGTAAAAAGACGCTTAACGAAACCGAAATTCACGTTTAGTTCCCGACATTGTGATATTTTTCTTATCTCTACCATACTTGGAACCCTTCTGGTTACCGAGATATTTAGGTAAGGTCAAATATGTACTCCAAATTAGAAATTGAGAACAGAATTATGAAGTCAACAGATTACTGCGAGAATCACTCCCTGTCGAGATGAACACACCTTGATATGTTCCTAATACTCGTAGCCTAGATCACAAAGAATGTTTGGAGTCCCGCCGGCAAGAAAGTCGGTCAGCCCCGTCGGCGCCAGTATCTAGCTTTTAGTAAGTCAGTTACTCCTTTGAATCTGGTGCCAAAAACTATTTGGACTACTTTATAGATGACAGCTCGCTAATTTAATAATGAAGTGATATTAGACATCTTATTAATAGAAATATTAATTTTCTTGTTAACCTAGTAAAATATTTTATCTACACCCATGCTATATATAAGGTCCCATTAAAATAGATGGACAAACCTTTAGAAAACATTCAATCCACTAAAATAAGAACAACGGTAAAAAAAATATTAAAAAAAATAACGCATTAGATACTTACAAGAAAAATAATCAGCTAACGAAAATACACTAATGTGCCGGCAATTTATTAATTTTAGGTAAAAATAAAATCACTTTAACCAGTGTTTTTTTGGTTGGATATCTTTGGTTAGACGTACTGAGCGCTGTGTTAAAATTCGTCCATCTATTTTAATGGGACCCTGTATATATAGGGTGACTGATAATTAGTGATCGATACTTAAACACATGATTCTACTCATCATTACAAACAACTTTTAGTACCGGACCAAATCCGATATCGCAAAAAAAAAAATCAGCTGTTCCCTACATTTTGACGACTCGTACGAACATAAATGTAGGGAACAGCTGATTTTTTTGTTTTTTAACTCATAATGTTGTACTAAACATTATGCAACTACTCAATTCGTGGTAGCTTTATGAATTAAAATAAGAACATTGTCATGCATGCGCGTTCTACCACAGCGCCGTAATTTATTTATTTTTTAAAACTTATAGGTTATTCGAATTCACGTCGTATCCCGCCATTTTTGTTGGAGATTAGTATTGCTAAAATTTAATACATTGTTTGTATTAGATACTCAGCAATTAAACTTTCCATGAATTCACATAGAGTTCATACAACAATGTACAGTTACATCAACAGAAGATAAATATTAAAATTATTCAGCGCCTGACGTAAATTTTAGTGATAGCCAATTTTTTAATCACGTCTAAACTTGTCTATGGAGTATCTTAATTTGACAGGACTAAACTAATAGTTATCTTCTGTCCTTTTCTTAATGAAATAGAAAGAAAGAGATGCACTGAACTTAAATTTAGTTTAGTTTGTGAATATCGAGCATCGGCACCAATCTCGCGATCGCAAGTGTGGGGTCCTTGGCTTGATTCCCAGTTCAGGTAAGGTGATATTGGGTTATTCCATTAGGAATTTCTCAGTAACAGCTCAGAGTTTAGAAGTTGGCGGTGTGATACCTCCGTGCCCCGGAAAGCACGTAAAGCCGTTGGTCCTGCGCCTGATCTCTCAACGGTCGTGTCGGATTGCCGTCCCATCGGACTATGAGAGTGAGGGAAGGGAGGAAGTGCACCTGTGTCTGCGCACACACGCCTGCCCTATAATACCTCCGGCACTGTAGGCTAGTCTCTAGACTATTAAATTGTTGAGAATTTTATAATTTTAACAAACAATTCTCTATTTGCAGGGAAAATGGTATTCAGAGAACGATGCCAAGATGGCTGGCCGTCTGGTTTCACAAGAAAACAAGTTTTCTGAAGAATAGTAAGTATTGCTACAAACATGGTAACCAGCCGGTTGATTCTGGAAAAATCTCACCGTGATAACTAAGGTGAAGTGAGCTTAGAGTGAGCTGTGAGTCATGTTGATGCTAGGGGATTGACATTATTGAGGACTCACTCCACGCTCACTTCACCCAAGCTTTCACGGTGAGATGGTTACAGAATCGCAGGGCTGCACTCTGTCTATGTATGCATGGACGTGGAAGAAAAGAAAGGATATATTTGTCTGTCTACGTACGTGTATGAGGAACAGCGTATTGAGTTCACTCATCCTCTATAAAGAAGGGAGGATCTTCCGACCGTGTTTCGAGTGGGAGGGGGGGGTCAAATGCCTGACGATCGATGTCGGGACGTTTTATATATGCTAGTTGCTAGTTGCGAGGCAAACTGCCCAATACAGGATTTTTGTGTGATGTCAGTGTGATGCGTAGTTCGCATGTGGCAATATAGATGCCGCCACACTACTGTACTGTCGAATTGGTAATAAAAAGAATACAATATTTTAGATTTTGACAATGTGAAATTCTGTACCTCAGGTTGCTTTTTGCATTTTTAACGTAACATTCATGATACTCAACATTTTCCCAGTTTTAAATATGAACACCTTATCACTTTCCAACAAAAATATCAAAGCAAATCATTAATTTTTGTTTTACAGCTACAACACTCGAAAACTCGACGAGCTTCCCTTCCAGCACTATCACATATACAAAGACGATCCCAAAACCTTCGCCAATCAGCCGTACTTCACCCAGCTGGACTGGGTCCACGACAAGCTAGCAGCCACAGACTGCTGCCACTTCCTCGAAGACATAGCCCTGGTACACATCGACCCCCTACCAGAGCACATTGAAGTCCTCAAAGACGTCTTCGAAACTCACTCTTACGCCTTAGATTATGACCATCGACAATTCTACGGCCTCCTTCGAATGACCATGGAGAAGAGACAACGCAATGGACATCAGATCAAAAGCAAAATTGTCCAGGATTGGATGAAGGAGATTCGGGAACCTCCAATACCTACGTTGTATCCTGAGAACTTGGATTTCTGGAAGATTATGGATACGAAGGAAAAGAGGGAGTTTTCGATGAATGAAGGGTTTGATTCGAAGACTTATGATTTGATCGTGAGGTTTGATAGCAGGGGCAAGTTTGTGGCGACTGTCTCGACAGAGCGAGAGGAGATATGTGTTTGGGACGTTTTGAAGTGAGTATAAAATTATATTGGATTGATTTTTATTTACGTAATTCTCAGTGACCAGCTCTGAAAAGAAAATTTTCAAGTTCGATGCTATTTGCTGTCTTTGTTTTCTGCTACTTCCTTACCTATCTTAACTAAATTAATCCTTTTCTTTCCTTTTTATATCTTTGAAATGTACCACGGAACCAGGTGAAAACTAGGTGTTGAAAATTATTTGCACTTATTAACCCTTTACTGCATGATATATTAAATAAGTGACAATTTTTTTTTTTATGTTAATGTCTTTATTAAAGCTTCAGAATTAATTTTAGTGTATTTTTTTTTTATTTTTTTATTTCCAAGTGGTATGTGATGATAGACAAAATAGTTGTGTTTTATTATTGCTAATGATATGAAAAACCAACCCCATTAGGATTTATACGCTAGTTTTTTATTTTTTTAGAGTAAAATAAACTGTAAACATGCCAAACCACATATAGTTTCCTATGCGGTAAAGGGTTAATTCACTAGCTGCGCCCCGCGGTTTCACCCGCATAAGTGTCGATCCCGTAGGAATATCGGGATAAAAAGTATTCTATGTGTTAATCCCTTTTCCAAACTATCTGTGTACCGAATTTCATCCAAATCCGTTCTGCCGTTTGAGCGTGAAGAAGTAACAAACATACAAACACACACACACACACACACACACACACAATCTTTCGCCTTTATAATATTAGTGTGATTTACTCTGTATCCTTTCATTATTAAAGCAACTTCATTATATTTCAGGTGTCAAATGGTCAGAAAGATGGTCGGCGTGACACATCCGATAAACTTAGTGCCAATCGACGAATACAAATGTGTGGTGCTATGTCGCAGGGAGCTTAGAGTTTATAACCTAGATCAGGTAAGTTATACTTAGTAATGACTAAACAGTTTTAAATGCATAAGCTTTATTGTTATTATTATAGATACAGATATGTAACTCGTCCACTAATATTTTCCTCGTTGTCATCTAGGGTACATTCCTGGTGGCGCTGAAAGGCGTGATGAACCAAAAGATGCCATACTACGGACTGCACGACCCGAATCACCTGGTCGCACTGTCCCGGAACAGAATGTATGTCAACCTCATGAACATTGAGACTGGTGAGTAAACCAAATAATTATAATGAACAGCCAGTCAATTCTGGAAAAATCTCACCGTGATAACTAAGGTGAAGTGAGCTTAGAGTGAGCTGTGAGTCATGCTGATGCTAGGGATTGACACTATTGACGACTCACTCCACGCTCACTTCACCCAAGTTTTCACGGTGAGATGGTTACAGAATCGCACGGCTGCATATTGTTGTACGAGTACTAGGAGTGAAGAAAGCTGTTTTTTTAAACCTGAGCTCTTAATTCTACTCTAAACATCATATCTTGCTGTAATGTCATAAGTATTCCAAAAAGCAAGCCGCGTAATGCAACACTAAGCTCAGATGCGCACAGGCGATTTTTCCCGCGGCGGTTTTTTTATTGCGCGCACTGTATTTTCAGCGCTCTGGTTAACGCCGAGAGTTGAAAATCCAACAGTTTGTTTTTTTGACGCGCTAGGATGCGCTCTGTTGGATTCTCAATCCTCGGCCCAACACCGAGAGCTTAAAATTCAG
This sequence comes from Eremobia ochroleuca, assembly GCA_949629135.1. NCBI lineage: Eukaryota > Metazoa > Arthropoda > Insecta > Lepidoptera > Noctuidae > Eremobia > Eremobia ochroleuca. The sequence goes on from OX451407.1 coordinate 4,809,249, forward strand.
TGCGCGATAAAATGCCGCCGCGATATCATGCCGTGCGAAAGTGGGCTCATTCCGGGTTACTAATAGCACTTAAGCATTCTAAAGATATGCCTCTGAAGCGACGCATGCAAGAGTTTTTCATATTCAACCGGAATTTTTATACGCGTTTGATGTTTTTGGAAGGGGCTTAAATGTCCAATACAGATTTCTTAAATTGTAATTTCAGGTGACTGTGTGACGACATTTAAAGCTGGAGAAGATAGATTCCTTAATTCTCTGCTGGTTTCGGGTGATGGAAGGTAAGAATTTTATTATTCGAAATAGTGTTACGGTATTTTGATGATATTACAATTTTATGAATTGAGGGGCCTGTGGCTAAATAATAACAGCCGCACTGGTCGATCGATCAGGTTAAGCTATGCTTGCCGCGGTTGGTCTGTGGATGGGTGACCATCTTTACATACCGGGACTCCTCCGTGCCTCGGAAAGCACGTTAAGCCTTTGGTTCCGGCTGTCATTCGTGGATCTTTGACAGTCGTTACGGGTAGTCAGGAGCCCGAAAGTCTGACAACCAGTCTTACCAAGGGGTATCGTATTACCCAGTAACTGGGTCGTGGAGGTCAGATAGGCAGTCGCTCCATATAAAATACTGGTATTCAGCTGCATCCGGTTAGACTGGAAGCCGACCCCAACATAGTTGGGAAAAGGCGGGCAGATTACGATTATAATTTTATGAATTCTGAGGAATCCTAACTCTCGAGGTCATCAGAGTTCTTAATTACTTAGATTTCGAAAAGGCCATTAATCCTTATTCTATAACCTATTCATCCATTGAACAATATTTTTCGTCCAAATGTAAAAATGAGTATGTAGTTATTTATTTATTTATATGTACTTTATTGTACACCACAAAAATACACAACATAAAAAAAAACATCAAACACTACAAAATATATTATACAATGGACGGCCTTATCGCTTTCTGCGATCTGTTCCAGGCAACCTTGGAATGGACAGTGATTTTCCTGGACATAAAATGGGGCTGTCGTTGGTGCAAATATTATGTATACAATACACATATTATATACATATCCAAAACTATAGATACATAAATACATACTTACTAAATATATAAGCAACGAAAATAAAAGAAGTCTGTCGATGACTGCAGTTAGGACAACAAGATGACAACGACAAGTAGTGTTCCTTTACGAGTCATTTGAACACATGTAACGACTGCGCGCGTTTTATTTCAACTGGCAATGCATTCCACAAACGAGCGGCCTGCACAGTAAAGTAAAGGAAAGTTGTGGAATGGATAGGCATTTTGAGCTTCAAGTTATCTGAAGACCTTAAAAATTTCGTGTGGGAGTCGCACAGAAACTGGAAACGTTCCTTGAGATAGAGAGAGGTGGAAGGGGAAAAGAGCACATTGTACAAAAGGGAAAGAATATGAGCATTCCGGTGAAGGTGAACTGGAAAATTATGAAGATTAACATAATGTTTTTTTTCTTTTCTCTAGGGTTTTAGTATGTGGTGACGAGACTCAGAAGCCGTTCCCTCTGCTGGTGTGGTCGCTCACATCTCGGAAACTGCTCTACGACTTGAGGATACCGCACCACGACTTCATCACATCCAAGGCTGCTATCACTTATGAAGGTTAGTCTTATGGTCATGACCAGTGGTCGGAGTAGGTAGATCTGTTTTTGCTACTTGCGACATGCGGACATAACATCGATATGCCAAATATTTCCCGGAATCCCGGGAATTCTCGGAATTAAAAAACCATTGTTTAAGTAGTTTTTATAGGAGTAGGTAGAGGTATTTTTGTTATTTGCTACATGCGGACATAACATAGATACTTATGCCAAGTATTTCAGAAAATCCCGGGAATTCTCGAAATTAAAAGAAAAAACTATTTAAGTAGTTTCTTTTGTCAGTGCTTAATTGGAACGTTATATTTAAATGGATAATCCACTTTTATTAGTTTACCATAGTAAATTGAAGACATGGAATATAAATAAAATGCGATGATCGAGTTAGATATATAATTTAATTTTCAAAACCCATATTAACTCACTTAAATCAATCGACAATTTCAAAATCCCGGGATTTCAGAGGCATATCCATGTTAACATCAATGTTTGCGGTCATTCACCTCAAACAGCTCTACCTACTCCGACCACTGGTCATGACATTCAATGTATGCACAGTACCAGAGACCTACATAACACAATCAGCCCTTACTGTTCCCACTACTAGGACACAGGCTTCCTCTCTTCGAGATGGAGCAGCTGTAATCCACACGCGGGCCCAGTGCGGACTGGTAGATGACACGTCTTCGTATTTTTGGTTCTAGGACGTGCCGGCTTACTTATTTTACTCGCACGGTTGTCCTCGCTCTACTAGTTAAAACTCACGATTTTGGTCAAGGATTCCTAAAGGCGTGGACTACGCAAAGCTAAACAACACTACGTTACTGGCACAAAAATAATCCCCGTTAAAAGTTACCCTGGTCCACATCTTCCGCAAGAAAATTAGTTCCCTCCATCACAAATTCACAACCTATTTATGTATTTGTCTAGTTCACAACCAAAGCACCTGCCATCTAATCTCTTCACCACCCTTGGTTGACTGGTGAATGCCTAAGGCATTAAGTCCGCCTTTGTACCTTTTGTGCGAAAAGTTTAAATAAATAAATAAATAAATAGGATTTCTAATGCTCGGCTCAGACCCTAAAATTGAAAATCAGCGCACTTTTATTTGCGCACTAGATGTTGACCGCGACTTTGTCTGCAATCCAGATTGAGAAGCCTATGTCCTTCTCGGTCATGGTTTACCCATGTGCCAACATCTAAATCCGTTCAGCCGTTCTGTCGTGAAGTGTAACAAACAAATATGTATACAAAAAAATCTAATATTTTCTCTTTGTAATATTAGTTTAGATTAACCCTTAAATTGATTCTGTCCGTTTTAAAGGACGCAGTATTTCCACGCACACAGACGCTGTTTTAACACTCCTAAGCACTTTACCACAACTTCACATATAATATGCCATGCCCGTTTTATGTGACGTAGTTTCATGTACCTACTACAACTGCACATATATGGACAATGTCCGTGTTATGTGACATTGTAAAAACAATTTAAAAAAATACAAAAAAAATGTTTTTTTTTCTTTATCCTCTTTTCTATCCTAATTTCAACCCACATACGCAATTTCAACATTATACACACAAGAAATCTAAGGGTGACAATTTATGGGTTAATAAATGTGTCTATTTATTTCCCCAGGTTCCTACGTATGCGTAGTTTCGCGAGAGCTGGACGAGCCCAGTCCGAACTTCATAGTGGTGTACGATCTGCAGTCAGGCACGCTGTTCAAGAAGTGGAAGCCAGGGTGTGACACCGTGGCGCTGGCCATCAGCTCGGTGGACGGATGCGTGGTGTCCGGGCTCGCTGATACCAGGATACTGGTGTGGGATTTGGTTACAGGTCAGTATAAATACTTTATACTACACCTGCTTGGAAAGTACCTTGATACTTTATCAAATTTACGGTAGAAAGTACGTCATTGCATATCGAACAAATATGCGGGGAGAAAACGCATCTGAGCGGGAGAGAAAAGTGTATGAAAATCCATTTCTTACGTGGTTTTTCTTTTTTAATTTTGGGTAAGACTATGCGCCGGTAACCTAAATATCAAAAGCCAAAAAGTTTTTACAGTGAGTTTCTATCTCCAAGTTCGCAAAATGACACTGGCCACTAGCTGTGTGTTGGATGGTGTCGGGCTGGCAGTGCGACCCTGCGGTGGCAGGATAAACAATTTGAAAAAAGAACATGTGAAAATTGCAGACGCCATTGGCGCCATTTCCAATAATTGGAAATGGCGCCAATGGCGTCTTTTCTCAATCCTCAAACAACACACAAATTATTTGTGTGTTGTTTGAGGATTCAGTTTTCGTAGAAAGTAAAATAAAGATTTCGTTTTTTTATTTTCCTCGTAGGTGTAGTATAAAGCACTATGTATGACTCGAGAGAAAGTGCGATTCCCGATCACGGGTGTTTTAAAGGCCTCGCCGACGGCTCGGGCTTCAAACGACACCCTCGACGGTAATCGGTCACTTTCTCCTCTCGGTGAACAATGTACTATTTTCGAAGATTCCTTTAAGAGATAGAAGGCTGACAACGAACCAATCAAAAAACGAACTTAAAAACTAAGAGTAGTTCACAAATTATTGGGTGTACCGGAAAGTTCTGTCGGTTTTTGTAAATAAAACTCGTGGTTAGTTCTTAAAGCTATTATTTATATTTTAATCAATTACATATTGTCCCTGATTTTCTACTACACGTTCAGATACACACTCGAGTCCAAAAACACTACACAAATTTCTGCAGGCTGTAGCAGCGTTATTTCCCTTCTGGAACTCATAAAGTATAGGTACAATGACTCAAATGAACTTTATCGTTGGCACTCATTTTGACATTGCGGCTACTCAGAAGTGAATGACAAATTATTGCGCAATACGTGTATTTATAGTCCGTAACCCAGAAATTATGACGCAATATTATTCAATACTTTTAACGTATTGGTATAGAGAAAAATTCGAAAAATTTGTATGTATACCAAAACCGACAGAACTTTCCGGTACACCCAATATTATCTCCTTTACTTTATTATATACTCGTACAACATTATTTTTAGTATATTGCAAATCTGAATATAGTTTGTTCAGAATAAGTTACTGAATCGACTCCAATAATTTTTACACCATGTTATATTTGGTCCCAAAAATATTTTAAAAAGGTTACAAGTTGGACACCGAGCGACACTAAGTACATATCCGCAATCATAATGCGCACAATACAGGTCACGGCCGGTCGGCCGGCGGCGCGTGGTAAGTGGTAACCATCGTTTTGTACGGACAAGCAGGTAACATAACCTGCTTATAACTTTGTGATTTTTCATGATACAGTTTGAAATTTTGTACTTAGATTCTTTACGTAAAAATACTAGACACGTTTTCCGGGTTTCGCATATACTAAAACTAATGTTGTATGTACAGACGCCAGCACATCAAGCTACTACAATCTGTCAGATTTCTTTAATAGATTTTCAACTTTAGCGCTAAAGCATAAGGTTCAAAGTTGATTGGGAAAATCTGACAGTTTCGGGTAGCTTGATGTGCTGGCGTCTGTACATACAAGTTATATTTTTAAATATTAGAATATAAAAACATTTCAAAATATAAAAATAGTTGCCCACCGATATCGGGAGCAGGGTTCCAGGGTTCGGGGTCAGGGCTCCAGAGAGAGGAACCTAACGATGCGTGCCGTGTCCAGAAGTACCGCTTTCATATATTATTATTAATCTTCCACTTCCTACCCTCAGATTTTGGTTTCCTTAGTATGGTATACGGTGAAAGGATCTTGCCAAAAATGAAAACTGCCTTCAAGTGAAAAGTTCAATCCTATAAACTGCCCTAAACTTACATTAAATTAAGCCAAGAACGATTCTGTGCACTTTCGAAGCTTTTTTTTTACACATTATAATCTGTGTCCAGGGTCAAAAAATAGACCTGGTTGAAGTTACTGATTTAATAAAATCAAAATCAAAAGTCATTTTTTCAAACTAGGCTGATAATCAGCACTTTTCGAACGTCAAAATTACAAAAGACAGTTCCCCAAAACGCCCGCCCTTCAACACTTCCTAATGCTTTCGCTGGGGAGAAGAAGTGGCGCAACAAACTCCCCAGCAGCACAGCTGTCTGTTGAGTTAGAAAATACTTGATGGAATACAATACAAGGTATGCAAAGTAATTAACATTACAAGATACAGAACACTAAATTAAATGATTTGCCATTATGTCAGCTAGCTACGCCAATATACCAACAAATACAATAAAAACTAGACGTAGTCAAGCAAAAAAATAATAAATCAAAATTAAATAAAAGCCTCCAGATGTAAAGGGCGTGACCGCTTACATATTTATGCAATGCTGGGTTCTGTTTATATTAATATTATATTATTATAATAACTGATCTTTCACCAGGAAACTGCCGCCTCACTCTCCGCGGGCACGTGTCGGCGCCCTCCATGCTGCGGCTGGCGAAGTCCGGCGGAGTGCTGATGTCCACTGACGACACGTGCAGGGACCTGTCCGTCAGGCTGTGGGACTTGCATACTGGTAAGAACTGGGTTTATTTAACAAAAGATATAAACAAGAATATCATATCAATAATGCCACATGAAGAATTTCAGTTATGTCCCTGGGGTGTCAACGCCTCTGCCATCAAATGGCTGCCTCCTGTGTTGCTACCCAATAAGATAAACAATATATTTCAGCCGGTCGATTCTATAAAAATCTCACCGTGAAATCATAAGTGAAGTGAGCACTTAATAGTGTTAATCCCTAGCGAATGACAGCTCACTTCACCCAAGCTTTCACGGTGAGATGGTTACAGAATCGTACGGCTGCAGTGATCTTCTGTAAGGATCTTACCGTGAAAACTTACGTGAAGTGAGCGTGGAGTGAGCTGTCAATCTTTAGCATCCAAACTCACTTCACCTGAGTTTTCACGGTGAGATTTTTACAGAATAGCACCGCAGTAGTGGTTTTTTTAATTACTTTGGTACAGCTCGATTCAAACTTTATGGTGGCTTGGAACATGAGGCGAGTCGCTGCGCAGTACCTAGCAAATTCATGGGTCAGCGGGGGTGAGGGGTGAGGTACTGCGCAGTGACTCGCTTCATGTTCCAAGCCACCATAAAGTTTGAATCACACTTCACAGCCGCCATTAAGTTAAAAAAAAGTTTGATGTAAACTATACTCCTGCATTCTATGGGTTGTAAATACGTAGTGGGATAGTGTTTCCTACATTTAGAATTTTATATGCATACTTATGTAATTCTCGTACAAATAACCACACACAAAAGCAACAGAAAAAAAAGTCGTGTGAGGGCTCATTCACACGGGTTCCGTCATTGACGATTCGTCATAAAACACGATACGTCATGACGGATGGACGTTCACATTGCATACGGAATCGTGTGTTATCACGATTCGGCAAAAGATGCACGATGGCACGATGGATGTAAATACATTAATCTTATATTGGTATTATCATCGATCTAAAAAGAGAATAAACAGAAAAAGAATACACTGGGTTCATCCAATTTTAAGGCAAATACCAAGTTTTAGACCTTTCCATACTTTAAAGGCGCGTTAAGACGAGATGATTCAAAATTTTACACTTATTTTAGAATCTCAATAGATACCTTTGACCATATTCTCCTCAAGTTGGATACGTATTTGAGAAATGTAAACATTTTAAATTACGGGCGACAAAAAATACACGTGTTTTTTGACGAATGTGTTTTTTAAAAGACGATACGTGGTTTAAGACGTATTCGACATGTTTCACGATTCGTGATGCGTGTGAACACGGGCATTTAACACATTGAACACCATTGTGGTCACCGGTGAGCGACAGCAATTATTTTAGTTAATTCTTTGAATAGTAATAAGAAATCATTATTTAGAGTGGGGTTTTTGACTATTTTGAACCGTATGAGCCAATAAAATATAACGTGTAAAATTAGCCGAAATCGCGAATGAGCGTCAGCCCATATGGAAAGTTCAGTGGTGGTCAGTGGTGGTCACCGGTGACCACCACGGCGTTTAATGTGTTAAAAAGCATAGCAGCCGTCAAAAATAAAAAATAAAACGAATAGTGAAAAAGACAATTCGTCAAAAAAAAAATCGTCCTCGTGTGAATGAGCTCTAAGTTCCCACGATTTGCAGCGAATACCAATCACAGCCATAGTGCCAATCAAAACAAAATTATACCAAAAAGATAGTCAGTAACGATTGTAACAATCCCCTCACTTAACGTAATGCATTCTCTCCAAAATAAATACTATGTATTTCTCGTCTCATCTCTATCTCTCTCTATCCATAGGAAAACTGATAGCTGTCTACACGCCACCAGAGAGAATAACATCCTGCGAGGTCCTACTCGGCGGTTCGGTCCTGGCACTCGCTCTAGAAAACTACAAAGAGGTTCTATGTGTCAAACTCCATGGTCCCGCCGTAGAGTCAGTCCAGAACGGCAAAGATTCCGAATTCGATGACCGGGATTATGGAGACGAGAATCTAGAAGGAAAAACCTTTGAAGTCAAAGGGTTGGAGAACTCATAGCAGGTCCAGAATTGATTTTAATGTTTGGGCAAAGGATTTGAAGTATTGATAGCCACTTTTTATTTTTTCGTGCGTTTTTTTTTTTGTGATGTCCGACGCAAAAAGATATTACTTATTATTTTCAACTTTATTTCAACGGCTGCAGCGTCGATATATGTTTAGCAAAAACAACCGCAATACGCTGCGCCTCGTCAGATGTGCACTAGCCATCATACATCAGCTATTTCATTACAGATTCTGTTAAAATCTCACCGTGAAAACATACGTGAAGTTAGCTTAAAGTGAACTGTCAATCCCTGTCATCAGATGGGATGACAGTTCACAACAAGCCCACTTCACCTAAGTTTTCATATATTTGAAGAATTTGAAATAATTTTCAAGTTATGGAACAACAAACTGAATATAATACTTAACAAAGTTCAAATTCCATTGCAACCAAAAACTTATTAGAATCTTTTTGTTACAAATGGTCACTCAAAAATCAACTTGGAATACATTTCACTAAAAAAGGAGATTATGAACAGTGCTGTACTACATTTTAGATCCGATTCCTGTATGACATCTCGATGATCGCAGAACAAATGAATTGATGAATCTCAAAACTTATACCCAAGGGTTAGGTATATTACCAGTGAAATTTTGCGTTGGACATCATCAAAATATTACATACTTAAAGCACAACAATATCGATATTATAGAAATATGAAATCAGATAGGTGTCTAAAATCTATACAAGATGCAGATATCTCAAAATAATATGCGCTTCGGGAATAATCGTCTATCTTCAGAAATGCGAACGCGTGTAATGACATGTAATAAAGAGCTCTAACATCGTTGAAAGTACTTGCCTATTTTGTATTACTATAATTACAAAATTATGTATTAATAACTCTATGGAATTCCAAAAAACTTTTAAGGCACAGATGACGATCTGCGACCGGAGTAGGTAGGTAACCCAACAGAGACAAAACTTTATACAAACGCGCAATGATAGAAACTACAAAGCACAGCAGCCGTGCGATTCTGTAACCATCTCACCGTGAAAGCTTGGGTGAAGTGAGCGTGTAGTGAGCTGTCATTCGCTAGGGATTAACACTATCAAGTGTTCACTTCACTTATGATTTCACGGTGAGATTTTTACAGAATCGACCGGCTGTACAAAACCTTTAAGCTCTGGGGGATTACTCTGTGGCGCGATGTTCTTGTTTATTCGGAAGCACGAAGATTATTGAGGCGCATATCTTTTCTGGTTTAAGATTTATTCTTCTCTTGATTTTATTTTTGAAGAAGAAAATCCTTACAAGGCTTCAAAACTATCTTTGGGTCACAATAAAAAATATTTAAAAAAAAACAAGCAATCGCAGTGGCTTCGTATCGCCGAGGTGACACGAAAAAAAAAGAAATTAATAAAAAAAAAACATTAATGTTTTGATCTATTACGCTTATTAATAATTACATTATTAAATTAAATAAATTGTATTTAGTGAATTCTTTATCTGTAATGTTGATGTTTAGATGTAATTTTGTGAAAATAGGTTTAAGGTTATAACTAAGTGTATATCATTTTTGGACTACCATTTTCTTACCCCCATATTTTTTCTGTAGCTTTTATTCGATATATTCTATGCTCTTGGAAATGGCCAATTAATCAAAAGGTGGGTGGTCCTTTAAGATAATCTTTCATTCATCTGTAGGCAAATACAAAGTGACTTGAACTTGAGTGAGTCAATTCGCATACAAATCCTTAAGAGGGGTTTACATTACGCAACTCATCATCTGCCTAGCCTTTTCCCAACTATGTTGGGGTCGGCTTCCACTCTAACCGGATGCATCTGAATACCAGTATTTTACATGGAGCGACTGCCTATCTGACCTCCACAACCCAGTTACCGGGTAATACGATACCCCTAGGTAAGTCTGGTTGTCAGACTTTCGGGCTTCTGACTACCCGTAACGACTGTCAAAGATCTACGAATGACAGCCGGGACCAACGACTTAACGTGCTTTCCGAGGCGAGGGGGGTTTCGGTATGTAAAGATGGTCACCCATCCACAGACCAACCGCGGCAAGCGTATCTTAAGCTGATCGATCGACCTATGCGGCTGTTACTATTTAGCCTCGGACCCCTCTTTCCCCCCTCTCGTTTACATTACGCAACTACATATTGTGAAACAGTAGCTTGACTGTTCTGTTTCGGGCTATGGCTAACTAATACCCGGTTTTTGGAAACCTGATAAATTCAACTAATTGTCTTATAGAAAAATAAAAATAATTAATTCAGCCAGCTAATCTGACACAGTTAACATATATGACATCGTGTTAGTTGATGATAATGTAAACCCCGTTTTATACGCGCGAATTCGCGATTGTCTCGTTTGTATGCCACTTTTTGTTCGGAAAACCGAAAAGCGCCTTCTGTCGACGCGACCATGCTATCTGGTTCATGTCATTTTAGTTAGGACTCGGCCTTATTGAGCCACGAACATAAAGTGATCGTTCCTCTATTATCCACATACCTTGCTCACGAGGTTTTACTTCGTGGAAATATATTACTACATAAAAATAACATTTGTGTGTATGTGTCAGTTCTTTTATATGATCATTCAGCAATTTATTATACATAGACAACAAAACTATGTTCTTTTAGCGCGTGGCTAAAATCGGAAGTAACGACGCCATCTTGTTTTTTCAATAGAATATCAGTGACAATTTCACAGTACCTGTGACAACTAATGTTAACCAACTACCTACCCTGTCAATGACCCTGAGACGCCAAAAGAGCATCTACAGTTTACGAGCGTAAAAATTACACTTGCAGCGTTAGAAAGAGACTGTCACACAGGAGCGACAGAGACGAAGCTCTACAAAGCCAAACATTTTCTAAGGTTCGATGTGTCATAGTAACGTCGGTTACCTTAAATACGAAAACGATCGCCATGTGTTCGTGGCCTAAACCGCCTTTATTTTTTTCAAATTCGATTTTAGTGCTAAAATCCGCCATTTTAATTTTGACATCTGTCACCCCTTAAGGTTTGATTCCAATAAATGTATCCAATAGTCTGTAACAAATTCGAATATAAAAAATCTAGCTTAGTATCATCACCTTTAGCGTTTTATAACTTTATCAAAAACTTTTGTTAATATTTATTTATTTCCATTTATACTTCCACTAAATAATCCTTGTAAATGCCCTCATTTTCTTTCTACTGCCATTTTATACTTCTTAGATTATAAGCAAATAGCAAATTAAATATAGGATAATCATTCATGTTTGATTAATAATAAGGGATGCACACAATAGTTACCTAATGCACTCACTTTGTTTTATTTTGTATGCGTGAGATAACATCGACGATTAATAACCGAATTAACGAAAAAAAAAAACGAATTATATCGCCATGCTCTATTACATTAGGTCTGCAATGTAGCAACTAACGGAACCGCTCTGTGTGAATGTAATATGGATTTAAAAAATCGAAATCAATTCATATTTATTACGTGTAAACATATTCGCACCTACGGTGCAACAACGTCACTTATGCAATTTGGGAGGGTTGTAAATTATAAAGTTTACATTATTTTATTACAAAATTGTGAGATGTTCGCTTTAACTTTAATATGAAGTTCAAAGTTGTAATTTATTACCAGTTAATTTCTTTAGTCAAGAAGAGAAAGAAGAACATTATAATAGGATGGCGAATTTTTAAACGCTTCTCCTGAAATATTACATCATTTGCATAAGTGACGTTATTGCACCGTAGGTGCGATATAGTAAAGTGCATTCAATTCTGTAAAAATCTCACCGTGAAAACTTGCGTGGTGTGAGCTGTCAGTGTCATCGCCCTGATGCTAGGGATTGACTAAGCATACATTTACAATCATCATTTTATATAATTTCAAAACTAGTATTTTAGTTGTCAAAACATTTCTATTTTGTGGGATTTTAAAATAAAATAGCAAATCAGTATCTTAGTCAGAATATCAACTCTGTTTTTTTTTTCTGTTTTTTTCCTACATTAAAACCCCACAAAATAGTAATATTTTGACAACTAAAATACTAGCTTTGAAATTGTATAAAATGACCAATAGAATTAACATAAAAAATATTATTAAAATCTCGATTATGATTGTAAATGTACGCTTGGTCAATCCCTAGCTTCAGTGGGATGACACTGATAGCTCACTTCACCCAAGTATTCACGGTGAGGTGGTTATACAATCGCACTGCAGGGTTGCAGGGACATCAACGCACAACCAGTTAGCATGGATTCAGTACACGATTCTGGAACCACTGCGTTGAAACTTTTCGTGGGTTATTTAAAAAATAATAATAATAATAACACTGCTGTGTTTCTTACAAAAATGCAATACCTACGTGGTCAAAATGTATGGGAACTACGATGTTTTTGTTAAATAACCGACGAAATTTTTCAACGTCCCCTACGTTGAAAAATTTCTTCGGTTATTTCCAGAATCATGTCCTGAATCCATGGTACCTAACAGGTTGCGCGTTGATGTCAAGCTCCTAGGTAAGATTCTCAACTTTAAGCGAGGTTCATGTAAAGTTTCTCTTTTGCTGCTTAAAAGGCGTTAAAAGGTACACAAGTTCGCTACAAATTGTGTTATACCTATCAAAGGCTATACATACACTACCGACAACGCTGTACGACGCAGTGCGCTAAACGCATGTCTGAACAAACGCAAGCGGATATACATATATAAATTTTTTTTAATGGCATCTCGCAGTTCAACCTATGAGGTTGTCGACTGCTTAACCGGGCTTGCCTGTGGATGCCTCAATAAATTAAGGACTCCAGCCAGGACTTAAAAAACTTAAAAACTAAGCGACTACACGCTAAGGGCACCCCCTGTGGGGTACGGACCTCGGCTTAGGTCGTCGCTGGGATCTGGGATCGGAATTAAAACGCAAGTGGAATCCCACCAGTATAATTTATAGTTATCTATAACATGCAACTCGGGTATAGACAAAATTTACGCATGTCTTGTCGCAAGTTAAAACGCACTACACAAGACGTACTTGTGCCCAATACTTAACGAAATTGGTTTAATTGTCGATGTTAGATCAATGCAGTCAATTCGTCATTTTGCCGTGCATTTTGGGTATACTTAAAGTAATTTTAGGCCAAATAAGTCGAAGACTACCTAAGTCTATTTCGTTATAACACGTTTCTAGCTTGAAACTCGCAAAACGTTAGTCTTATAAGGTTTTATTCACCACAGAACATTATTCAAGGATAAGTGTTTACCCAAAACGCACGCATGCCACTTATACTTATTTGTTGGACGTTTTGGCTGGACTAAAGCGCGTTTAATTTGAATCTGTTTATTTTGTCGGTGGCTGTAAAAACTATATACGACCAAAGCAATCTATATTATAATCTAGTTATAATTGTCTAGTTGTGAGATAAGTAATCAACTTTGCTACACGTCATAGAACCACAACTTAACCGGCAGGGTAATTGCGTAACACACTATCAGTAGCAATGGGTTTCATTTTGACAGCTCAACAACATTCATTGCGTTATTTGCGTTGTTGAGCAGACACATTTTTCGAACATAATTATGGAGCAATGGATTAGCAATATGCTTCAAAATGATTCAAATTGAGATTAATAGTGTTACGCAATTAGGGTGCTGGTATCATTCGTTCAAGTATTATTTTGTCTCCTTGAATTTATAACAAAATAAATAAAGTAAAATACAACTTATTTAATAACAAACATTTGCCTTATAAAAACGTACGTACAGACGCCAGCACATTAAGCTACTACAATCTGTCAAATTTCTTTAATAGATTTTCAACTTTATCGCTTAAGTATTAGGTTCAAGGTTGATTGGGAAAGGAGTCTGCTGAAAACTGCCCCTCAACATGAACACAGAGGTTGTGTGTTCGAGTCTTCCCAGTTAGTTCCCAGTGGAAATTATTTCCTATTTCCCCTCTGAACTCAGTAAGGGAGGCCTTCCTCCCTTACTGAGTGAAGTGCAGGAGGTGACAACGAGTGCGATAGGGAGCGTTGAGAAATGTATGAATGATACAAAGTAGTCCATACGGGCTGAGCACAGCTTAGCTCAGTCTGAAAGTGACAAGCGAAGTGAAATTTCCCCAAAGATTGCAATACACCATTCGATAGGGCTTATATAGATCCACTTTCTTACGTTATCGAATGTCGGACTGTTAGGTGTATAAATGGCCGAGGGCCGAAAAACTGTTTTTCCCATAGACTTCAATGTAACTTTGGAGGCTATTTTGACAATGTTCCCATCTACTTAGAACAATGGTTATTTTTGCATTCGAGTCAGTATACCCCCTAGTATACTTCACCGCGAGGTGGCGCTTGTGCGGTAAGGGGCATTTTCCTACGCAAACTCGGCAAACTCCTTTGAAAGTTTCGGGTAGCTTGATGTGCTAGCGTCTGTACATTAAAACGGTTGTTATTACTGATAATAATATAAAAATAACAGCCAAATATTAATACGTAAATACCTCATTTGACTAAAAAGCGTATGATATTTTAAAATAAATAAAGAAAAAACACAAATTACAATAAATTTAATTCATTTATAAAGAATGAACGATGACTACTTATCTCATTCTAAATCTAAATTAATTTAGTAAAGTGATTGAACTGAATCTTAATGTCTTCTATGTTATTTATTTAACGTAACTTCCGCTGCCATAAGTAACTTCTAATTTTAAAATTAATCATTTGAATTAAAAAAATAAACTGAGTAAGTTAGGCAACCTACACACGAGCCACTTGTTAAAACCACTTGGCTGTCATCGAAGGTGAGTGGCTCGCGTGTGGTCTTATTGTTTTAATTTTGAGGGTTCCGTAAATCTTTCTTTGTTTTTCTTTGTCGTCCACTTTGTCCGTCCGCAGACTAAATTAAGGTTAATTTCAAAATGCCTGGTGCATGAAGACAGCTTCCTATTTCTACCGTTTACGAACCTTTGTTTATTTCATAAGATTCAAATCTTTTAAGCTGTTATGTTTGCTCAATGAGTTTCGTTTGTGAGTGTTTACGGAACCCTACAAGCGTACATTCTGTATAGCTTGCCTAGATATCTTGATTTTTAATTAACCGTTTGACCGCTAAAGAGGACATTAAGGACACTCGCATTTGAGCCACTTGCGATGGCCAGAAGTTGTCAGCCACAGCCACTTTTCTGAGCCAAAGTCTTCCGAGTCTCCTCGTATATGGCGAGCTTCAACTTTATGAAATGTGGCTGTTGTTGGCCACAACCACAGGTAACGTTCGCGAATGGTCCGTGTGTGAATAGCCTAAAGCGTCATTCGAATAGCGTCTGGTACCTATGGGAAGAATATTTGTATCGGTTGTATACTGGCGGTCAATGAGTTAAAAGCGTTTAAAAAGCAAAATATCCTTCGTATTTTGGAAATGCGTTCCATATTCGCTCGCTGGAGATCATTATTTTCTGCATCGTTTCGAGCGAACATCAATGGAATGCATAGAGCTGTTGACACACCAATAAAATACGAGTGCGAAAAATTAACAACAATTTTCGATGATTTTTTTTTATTGATATGTGAACAGTTATTTTAGCATTGATAATACTTTGTAGTGGAAACAGGCTGGTCCCTGTCTTACTGATATTCTATGTTAGTCAAAGTAGCGATCAATTTGGAGTTAAATCTAAGCGACTAATGTAATGTTATCGATAAGGCAACAGTGTAATCGATTCAATTGTTAAAATTATTTATGTATTCTGGAAAGTTACGTATTACTTGATGTCCTGATTAAATTATTGGAAAAATACTTCTTTATTCATTTATTCCTAGCAACACTTGCAGCAATCGAGAACAGAATAGCCGAAGCCCTCGACGAACATCAGCGTCCCGAACAGGCCAGATTAGAACTAACCCATCAACCAGGTCGTCGAGAAACATACAAGAGTTCCAGCTCCAACTTTATATCGCGTTCGTAGATTACTCAAAAGCTTTTGCAGAATCAAGAAATAGACACCACGTACAGACGACAGCACATCAAGCTACCCGAAACTGTCAAATTTTCCCAATCAACTTTGAACCTTATTTTTTGGCAATAGAGTTGAAAATCTATTAAAGAAATTTGACAGATTGTCGTAGCTTGATGTGCTGGCGTCTGTACATAAACCTTTTGCGAAATATGTATTTATAGAAACAGCACCGCAGCCATTTAAAATCAGTTCTAAGACAGGACCGTCTTTCCAAATCAATATAGGAGTTAAACATGAAGACCCGCGGTCTCCGGTATTATTCACGGCCGTACTGGGGGGAAGTCTTCAGAAAGCTGGCAGCAGGCTGGGCAGAAAGAGGCATTATGGTCGGACAATGGAGATTATCCAATCTCCGTTTAGCCGACGATACTGTCCTTTTTTCGTCTTCAGTCTCCGAGCTGACTCAGACTCAGACGCTAGAAGATCTTGGCACGGTAAGCCTAGAGGTCGAACTTCTTTATAAATATGTTACCACTGACTAACTGGTGTGTGTTCTGTATTAACCTTCAAGCGGGCGCGCGGACATTTGTAACGCCAGCGGTCGCGCGTAACCTAAAAGACCTATAGGATATTTCAGGGATTTAAAACACTAATTATTTAATATTTTTTGTATTTATCACATTATCATTATGTTAGGACATAAACAAAATTATAAAATCAAAATAATATTCTAATTTTCTTTGGATTTGTAAGCAATTTGGCATCATAAATGTATCGAGAATCGATCGCATCGCGGTCGATTCGACGCCGCGCGCCCGCTTGAAGGTTAAGTACCTACGCAATTTTATTGGCTGGTACTTAAACTGCAGAAGCGATGTATCAGGTCAATGTGCGGTCTTAAGACAACTGATAGCTGCGTTCCCTATTTTAAATCGCTGAAAATTCTAACCTTGCCTTGTTTATACATAAAGGAAACCGCTTTGTTTGTGAAATGTAACCCTCATCAGAGGTCAGGAAAAATCCAATACGGACTCAATACATCACTCAATTATGTCACGTAAAATGTAAAACTGCACTAATGAAAAAAGTTTTTTTGGTATTTACCCCACTCATATACAATACAGTACCTACTACCTACTATAAAAAAATATGAAGTTTTATTAAAATTTAAAAGGGTCCTACAAGAATTTTTAATTATGAAAACTTATTACACGATTGACGATTTTCTTAATTCTCAGACTCACTAACTGATTGACATACTTTTACTCTGTTTGACATATTATTGTGATCCTCTCATTTTCATTTTATTACCACGCTGACATTTTTTAATATATTATTTATATAATCTAATTCGAATGCCACAATTTTTTTATTTTTTATTTGGAATTGTAAACCTTTGCATGCCCATGTGGCGGTAAAATATGGAGAAGTTTACCTATTATAAAAACACCTGTGTACTATACCCATGTTTGCAAAGAAATAAATGATTTGATTTGATTGGAAAAGGTACAGACGCCAGCACATCAAGCTACCCGAAACTGTCAGATTTTCCCAATCAACTTTGAACCTTATACTTTAGCAATAAAGATGAAAATCTATTACAGAAATCTGACAGATTGTAGTAGCTTGATGTGCTGGCGTCTGTACAAAAAGCGTTCCTTAGGTTTCTCTATAAACGTAGACATGACTATTACGAGTACCCTTACCCCTATAAAACTAAGTTTCTACTGGGATTTTCTGCGATGTCTTCTGGGCAACCTTGGAATAGAGAGTGCGCGATATCGCGACGGCATAGATAGCCTGTATGTATCAACATCAGGTATCCATGTGTTTCTTTCTAGCTGGCCCCCCTGTGCCATAGTAAGGATACCGTTGTAGCCAGGGCTCGGAAACCGGTTGAAATTCTTAACCGGTTACGGTCATTGACCCCAAACCGAAATCGATTTAGGTTAAGGTTTGCACTTTACCGGTTTTTACCGGTTTTTGCGGGAAACCGGTTTTTCATGAATTTTGGTTTTGAAAGTGAAAATTAACCGGTTAAATACCCCCCGCCCCCTAACTAAGCAAGTCGCAACATGAATCTACCCGCACCATTTAAGTTCTCCGGTTGTATTTGACGTCCTCAGATCAAACATTTTTTTTCCTAATGTTTTCTGGGGTACTAAATGTAGTAATGTCACTAATTCACTATAACTTGTTGGAAGTGTTAAAAAGTAGACGAAAAATATTTACGACTTACGGAATTAACCGGTTAATTTGGGTGTCAAAACCGTTTGTGCTTACGTAACCGGTAACCTTTGTCATTTGGGTTACATATGAACAGTTAACTTGTTTAACCGGTTAATGAGGGAACGATATATTTACCGGTATTTCATCGAAATTAACCGCTCTTTTTAAACCGGTTCAGAGCCCTGGTTGTAGCAGTGTAGAATATTAGTTTTGTGCACGGGCGCCCAGCTGGAGGGGCCCCCCGACCCGAGAGGGCCATGAGCATCCTAATTATACAATTCACACATTTTGCCAAGTCCAATCCTCACCGAAGGGTTGCTTCTCGAAGTTGTGAATGAGTATGTCTACCGTGAGGAAATCCATCCAGCTCGGTAGACACAACTTTAGAATGAAGCCGACAGAAGGATCCAGTTGGTTTGAGCCTCGGATATCGAGAGCGTTTGGAAAACTTCGTCAACTCTTCTCGTTTCGGAGGACTATGGGAAGTCATATTTGAGGCCATTTTAACTTAGGAGTTGTATTGATGATTCTAGTCACTTGGAAAAATCATAATCTTTTTTGAATTATTCGATCCAACAATACCCCACACGCTTATGTACAGACGCCAGCACATCAAGTTACTACAATCTGTCAGAGTTCTTTAATAGATTTTCAACTTTATTGCTAAAGCATAAGGTTCGAAATTGATTGGGAAAATCTGACAGTTTCGGGTAGCTTGATGTGCTGGCGTCTGTACATGGTTTTCTTTTCTTTTTTTTTTTCAACCCTGATTATGATAGAAGAGTGCCCACCCTAGTTATTTTTTCGTTATTTTTCTACACAGTTGGTTTAGCTGTGCACAGAAACACCTTTCCTATTTTGGACAGATAGCACGACGATATTATATTAAAGGTTCCGTTTTTGCAACTGGGCTACGGAACCCTCAAAATAACAGGCAAGTTTTATTTGATAGTAAATTGAATCTGTCATAAATAAAAAACCATTTTTTTATGTTAATTTATTTATAATTAAATCATTTTCACAGCAAAATAACTTTAATACTACTCTATAACTGTTCGCGTTTAGCAGGATTGGAATAGACCCTTCTTCTTCATCTCTTCAAATTCCTTCTCGGCATCGTATGTCCTGGAAAAATAAGAAATTATTTTTATTCGTTTTTTTTTTCTCAGACAGTATTTTCATGATAGTATCTTCTTAATTGCCAGGCTTCATTAAAGTAAGCTAATTATTAAACCAACGTTTCGTTCCGAATAAACTTGTGGCGACATCTACAACTCCACATGCGAACTAAGCATCACACTGACGTCGCGCAAAATCCTGCAGACAAGCAAAGTTCGACGCGCGACAAGCATATTATGCAACGTCCCGACATATCAATCGTCGGGCAGTAGCCCACCGGACACGACCGACACCTGTCTGGTCAGAGGCGTTCAGGCTCAGAATGTCCCTTTCCCAAAATGTCCCTTGGCTTCAAATAGTCCCTTTCCCATACTGTCCATTTTCCAAAATGTCCCTCTACCGAAACGTCCATTTCCCATAAAGTCCCCTTCCCGAAATGATCCTTTCTCAAAATGTCCCTTGCCCGAAATTGCCCTTTCTCATAAAGTGGACTTTTATATAATATTCAATTAAAAAAAAAACTGATTTTGTAAATATTAAATACTTATATTCCCAGTTTAAACGCGTAGCTGTCGTAGGAAAGGGACATTTTGAGAAATGGTAATTTCGGGAAAGGGACATTTTGAGAAAGGGTCATTTCAGGAAAGGGTATTTTTAGGAAATGGACGTTTCGGGAAAGGGACATTCTAGGAAATGGACACTATGGGAAAGAGACATTTCAGGAGTCTCAGAATTTCCCTTTCCCAAAATGTCCCTTATTTTGGGAAAGGGAAATTCTGAGACTTAACGAAAATTTGGCACACAGACAGTTTATAGGCAAGATTAACACATAGGATACTTTTTATCCCAATATTTCCACGGGATCGACACTTGTGCAGATGAAACCGCGGGGCGCTGCTAGTTCATAATAAATGTACAGACGCCAGCACATCAAGCTACCCGAAACTGTCAAATTTTCCCAATCAAATTTGAACCTAATACTTTAGCGATAAAGTTGAAAATCTATTAAAGAAATTTGACAGATTGTAGTAGCTTGATGTGCTGGCGTCTGTACTTTCTTATTTTATCTTGGACATCACTGACATTGATGAAGGAACATATTGTGAGAAAACCCGAACTTAGTTAATATAAGTCTGAAATTGCCAACCCCTCTTGAGCAAGCTTGATGATCAATACTCGTGCCTTCTTTGTATAACAAGCCTTTGTCCTGCAGCAGGACAAAGAACATCGGCCAAGTTTCTATAGAAGCGGGACCTGGACTATTATTTTCAGTGTACAAAAACAAATTGTAGTGAGATTGGATTGTTTTTATGTAGTAAACACAATCCCTTTCGAAAATAATGTCTAAATAGCCAAGATATTTTAATAACGAAAAAAATACTTTTGAGGTTAGAATCAATAAGTCGATTTAATGGTAGGCAGCCGACACAGTTTTTACCCGACTGTGGCGAAGCCCATAAGTATAGCGATAAGCGAAGAGTGTAATAATTAGCGATCTCATTTCGTATTTATTTATTTATTTCGATTTCTCTCAGATTAAAAAAAATAAAACTGAACGGTGATACAATACATAGTAAAAACAGCAGTAGGTAGTTGATTTGATACCTAAGTATTTATA
This sequence comes from Eremobia ochroleuca, assembly GCA_949629135.1. Taxonomy (NCBI): domain Eukaryota; kingdom Metazoa; phylum Arthropoda; class Insecta; order Lepidoptera; family Noctuidae; genus Eremobia; species Eremobia ochroleuca. Next base: position 4,830,355 of record OX451407.1, read on the forward strand.
GAATTGAAATACATTTAGTAACTATTTAGAAAAACGTGAACATTATTATCTTTGAGTACCTACTAAATCATTTCTTACGCAAAATGAATCGTCAATAGGTCATAGGTGCGTTCTGAACATGATAATCTAAATAGTTTCTAAAGAAATTACATAAACAAAAAAATTAACTATATTTTTTTTCTGGCTTTTTAAAGAGATATTTCTTATGTTTTTTAAGACCTTAGAAAATAACGATTTTTTTCATATATATGGCATTTCGGGACGCCACCGCCTCGACGTCAGGTACGATTTGGCCATCCTCCTTTAATATTTCATTATTTACAGTACTTAAAGTATGCCTTACCTGTAGAACTCAGCGTACTTCCTCTTGCGCTCTTTGCCGACGAGCTGCTGGACAGCCACAGCTGATATTCCAGCGAGCACCAGAGACACGATCAGGTTCTTCTTGATCTGAGCATTGAGGAGCCCCCTCATCATGGGCTTGCTCGCAGTGGATACAGCCTTGTCTGCCATCTGGGTTGAGAAAGGGACTTTTATATGAGAATCAATGAGAATAGTTTATGCTGTGTTAAATGATTAATGATTTTATTTCTGTAAGAAGGTTTGTACAAACACTTTTACACGTGAATCATAATTTTTTTTAATCTAGATCAGGTCGGCGTTTCCTATCTGACTACTCTGAGAAGGCCGAAACAAACTAAGAGGTCACAGTCTCTTTTAAAGTCCAGACATAACCTTGGGCAGATTATATGAAGACCATGTAGATTGGTATCTGAAATGGTCTTTTGAGAAAAGAATCACACAGACTGAGCGTACCTGTCCAGTCAGTGCACGCATTTATCAAAAATCCTGCAGCCCAACTCAGAACTTGAGGAGCTCTACAATTTGACAAACAATACCAAAGAAAGGACATTTTAGTAGGCCGCATAAATTACTCAACTGCCAGATCATGATTAAAATTAACTAAGAAGGAAAGCCTTGCTGAGGAATAAGGAATAAGGATTAAATAAAAAGGACAAACATATTTAAGATTCTTTTAATGGATTTTTCCATAATCAATTTCTCAGTAGCAACCTGGAGTCAGGATTTGTGCTTGGTTACTTTACCTTTATAGCATGGGACTTCAACAGGACTGGCGAAATGTGGGTGTACTGAAGGTACAGACATCAGCACATCTAGCTACCCGAAACTGTGAAAATTTCCCAACCAAGTTTGAAATGACAAATTGTAGTAGCTTGATGTGCTGGCATCTGTAGATCTCTGCCTAACCTTTTGGGGATTACAGGCGTGATGTTATGTGTTATTTTATATTTAAAGAAAGAAAATACATTTAGTACTGACTAAAAGACACAATACACCAGACACATACATCAGATAAAAACAAATGAAAAATAAAATGTAAGCTCCGATGTAAGAAATTAGCAGTAGTGTGCCTCACGGCTGCACCAAAAAGGCCTAGTTCAGCAAATGCCAGACAACTAGTGCCTGATGCTGTTTTCAACTGTACTTGTATTTAAGACTAGTATACAATGGGCGGTTTTATTGCACAAGGTGATATCTTACATACAACATTTTAATACTTCTGGTGTTTTGTTTAATCAGTAGAACTAATGTATAGTGTTCAAAATGAAATGTACAACACTACATTCTGCATTTATAGATAAACCAATTAACAATTGTTGATTTATTTAATTGTCATGGTGTACATTAAAGAGAATTTAATGTAATTTAATTTAGAATTCTATCTTAGACAGCGGGTGACTACCGAGACAACGACTAGTAAAGAAGGTATGGAAGGAAAATACGTTTTGTGCCAATCCCAAATACATTGTTATAAGGGTAGGAGAATGAAGATAGACAATAGGAGATATTGGACCGATGATTAAGAGCGTTAACGCCAAATCCGCGGCACCAAGTTTAGGTAATTGCAGTGCTCTTTGCACTCACACAGATGCGCGCGTGTCTGTGTGCGTAGAGTTGGTGTGCTCTCTGTCATTATAGTCAAACTAACCCATGTTGATCCGTTGAGTTATGTATAATGATACTTATTTAACCGTTAGTTGATTTTTATTTACTGTTCTTATTTTTATTACAACCTTGTGAAATAAATAGGCAGTTTTGGATACTTTATCACTACATAGTATAAAACAAAGTCGCTTCCCTGTCTGTCTGTCACTATATATGCTTAGATCTATAAAACTACGTAACGGATTTTGATGCGGTTCTTTTTAAATGGATAGAGTGATTCAAGAGGAAGGTTTGTATCTATAATACATGCATAATATAGTAGAGAAACACTGATAATTTTAGAGGTTTCTAATGTGATGTCGTAATTAAACACATTTTTTTGCGCTTACATTGTAAACGCTGGCTGAACCCGTCGAGATAGATCAAAATAATGTACTACAGTATTGTACACCTTAAAAAGGTCTACAAAAAAGTCCGCGATTGTATATGTCTATCTCTTAGGGATAACCCACAATAACCATTTTTTATCCTATACTTTTTACGAGGAATAGTGGCTCTAAAATTATCAGTTTCTCCATTGCACCCGTGCGAAGCCGGGGCGGGTCGCTAGTAAAGTATATATATACTAATCAGGGGTGAAAAGTTAGAAATGTAGTACAAATGTAAAGTCCTACAACGATTAATATTATATTAGGTCATCCCACTTCCGGTGTCATATTTTTTTATTATTATTATTTTACAAAAACTGACTACTATATTATATAACCTTGTGACACTAATCAATAATCTCCACCACTATTAATCACTCGCTCCCAGACTGCTGGCAAATCTTGAACACCATTTAAAGTACCACTTTCATTTAATTCATCAATAATGCTCTTTAGTTTAATATCTAACTCCTTTTTGCTATTGTATCGAGTACCCGACAATTTCCTCTTCACATGGCCAAAACAATTGAAATCACAAGGATTCATATCCGGGGAATATGGCGGCTGAATAATTTCAATCCATCCTTTCCTTCAATTAAATTCTGAACTATTTTTGATTTGTGCGGTCTGGCGTTATCATGTAAAATTATAGGACTCGTTATATGATGTTCGTCTGCCCAAATAGGAATATTTTCTTCTAAAAATGACTTATATCGCTCTCCAGTCATAGTTGTATTTTCATCATAAGTTCTCCAAAAAGCAATGCCTCTGACATCCATAGGTACTATTAGTAGTATTTTTCGTTCATGTAGCTCTGCACGTGGTAAATGTTCAGCTGAAGTGCCCGGTTCCACCCAACATCGTGACTGATGTCTTTGACGAGGAGTATAAAATTCGACCCAAGTTTCATCAAGGCGTATGAATCTATTAAGTATATTTTTCTTACGGCGATACCACGATAAATGGCTACGCGCAGTTTCATAACGAAACTCCTTCTGATCCGTGTTCAGAGTGTGAGGCACCCACACTGCACTTTTATTGACCAGACATAAATCCTCCGTGAGTACTCTATGTATAGTGGAATGAAGCCGTTTCTAATGCTTTCGAGTTTTCCTGAATTTTCAGTGTTATTTCACTGAGTTTTTCTTTTTGTTGAGTCTGAAAATAACAGGTAGGTATAACATAGTGACACCGGCGGTCGATTGTCGGCTTGAGACACAACAATGTTTTATTTGTGCTAAAATATGTATATAACGACCAAGTAATTCTTACAAGATTCCCTGCGTCAGGATCTTGAGATGAAGCCGTTTCTAATGCTTGCGAGTTTTCCTGAATTTTCAGTGTTATTTCACTGAGTTTTTCTTTTTGTTGAGTCTGAAAATAACATGTTGGTCGGTTTGTGTCGGTTAGTGACACAAACCGTAAGCATCGTGTCCGGCGGCCGATTGTCGGCTTGAGACACAACAATGTTTTATTTGTGCTAAAATATGTTTACAAATGTCCAAGTCATTCTTACAAGATTTCCTGCGTCAGGATCTTGAGTTGGAACCGTTTCTAACGCCTGCAAGTTTTCCTGAATTTCCAGTGTTTTTTCAGTGACTTTTTCTCTTTGTTGAGTCTGAAAATAATATGCAGAGTATAATATGAAGTGACACAAACCATAAGAAGCACCACGACAGGCGATCGATTGTCGGCTTGAGATAAATAAATAACGAAGAAATGTCTTATTTAGTTTAGGTTTAATAGGTGCTAATTCAAAATAAAGGAAACACGTGTCTGTTTAGATATAAAATCTCAAAAATTGCCATAACATATAAAGAAGTAAAAAAAAATAAAACTTACAACAGCATTTTGAAATATTTTTGAACTTCTCTTTTCTGCCTATAACAACGAATCGGATATTAATTTTATCTTATTACTACTGTGTTTCATAAAAATACCCAGACAAAAAGTAATTTGAAAAAATTATATTGACTTCAGAAAGTAGTAAGTATAATATTGTTTCTTATGGTTTACTAATTACACCTAATATAGATATTTTTTTTATAAGTAGAGAACCCACCTCGTTTCAGTGGTATATTCTCAACTATCCAAAACTGACAACCCCAGAATGGTCAATTCAGTTTATGAGATTATAAGACAGAATAAACGCAAATTATTACGAATTCTATCCCCGTGTAAGAAAAATATGAATTGGCTATAACCTGTTACATAGTTAAAAAGTGGCTCCTCGGTAACTTACCTTTTAGCTTCATTAGCCTTGGCTAAATTTTCATATTTTTTTCGTTTTATTCCCGTATAGCGCCTTTTGTTAGCCATATCTAAAAAAAAGTAAAATCGAAACATACATAAAGAAGTCTAATTTAATCTTCTTAAGTTAATTGAATACCATTACATTAAAATATGTACTCACCAAAGTTCTGTAATATAATAAAAATATATTATAATAAAAAGTATCAATATGTCCCAGTCGCGCTAAAAACTCGCGAAAGTACGATAATATTTTACGCGACACGCAGCGATGGGAGCGACACACGTCCTGCCTCTGAAAGGCCTCAGCCGGCAATGAGCGGTGGCGTGAATCCGCGCCGATTATATAGCAATACTAAATAATTCATAGTAAAATAAACATATAAGTTATTAAAAAAATATTTGAACCATGTTTTAGAACATAAATGTCTTAATTTAATAGGTCTAAAAGAAAATATAAATATTTCAGATTTCATCCTAAACTAACACGTTTAATATCTCGAAAAGTGGCTACAATTGACACTTTTGAATATACTTTTCTTGAATGAAAACTTACAGTAATCGTGTTTTTTTTTCAGCCATGCACTAAAAAATGTTCTTATTTTTTATAAAGTAATGTTGTAATAAGTTTGTCATATATGGTTTTACTAATATCTAGCATCTGCTTAGACCGTCGATCGCTAGTTTTAAAAAAGGCTTGCATAAAAACGGTTCTGATGAGAAAACTAAACAAAAAATTGAAAATGTTTTTCAGCCATGCACTAGATTATAAAATTCCCAATAATATGACGTCAATATCTCATCTATAAATTAAACATATTATGGTTTTATTGTCCGTCGGAAATCATCAATTTTGACTCCAGCATGGCTCTAACGCATAAACCCTCTTAATACTGACTAGTAAAGCCTAAACCTGATGGTCGATTCTGTAAAAATCTCACTGTGAAATCACAAGTGAATTGAGCACTTAATAGTGTTAATCCCTACCATTAGGGAATGACAGAGCTCACTTCCCACTCACTTCACCTAAGTTCTCACAGTGAGATTTTTACAGAATAGCACTGCAGGAAGTACTGATAAAATATCCTGTAAGTAGGTAATGATTCCTGGATTGGTTAAAGCAGTGAGGAACATTTTCATAATAGTAGACATCCTGCTAGGATGTGTAATTTAAAAAGATCAATTGCTAATGATCTTTTTTAAATTAAAATCTACAACTTAAAGTTGACAGTAGATTTACTCAAAGTTTAAACATGAGTCACCCATAACATTTCTTCAATGAGTTGGTGACATTAACATTCCTATCAAAAGGGATAGGTACATTTTCACTCGTGCTAATAGTACTTACTGTCAAATCAGATAATGAGATAAGACATACCAGCAATTTTATTGAATTTAAAACATTATTCAAATAACTAAAAATCAATATGAAATCCAGTGGAAGAATGCTATCTGGAAAATTAGGGTAATTTGAATACGATTAGGTACGTGATGGAATGAGAAAAACTATTTTCATGAGTAACGAGTGTCTATTGACAACGTTCTTACATAACATTTTCACCGCATTTTTTTCGTTATGATCGAGTCATAACCTATCGTAATCTACTTTTGTTACAAGCAAAAACATAAAAAAGTAAAATATATTGTTATACTTACATTTATTTAGGTATTTTTACGTAAAATCGCACACGAGAACAGCAAATGCAATATTCAACAGTTTTCTATTGCTTAAAAATTTTGAATGGATATTACGTTACGTATCTACATGCCTATTGGCCATTAATTCGTACTCGAAGCTTCAGCCAATCACAAGGCTTAACATTGCCAAGTTTTAAGCTTTCTGATTGGTTGAATTGTTTTGTTCTCGACAACATTGATTATCCATAACATGTCGTTTCACGCAGAAATCTAACGTAAAAAAAAATGTTGCACGGTTTACTTGTGTTATCAAAAATTACGATTGATATCGCTTACGTCCCTTTTATCATATGATTTGATTCATTGTGATAAGTATAGCGTTGTATAAATTGGAAAAACAACCAGGCAATCTACTTCGGCAGGGGCCGCTTGATCTGTTATAGTAAATTAAATAGGTATGATTTATGTAGATCAGCTGCTAGTTTCCACTAAAATGTTGCAATAATTCTCCTCGGTCGATCATTTTATTTCCTAGATGAACAACATCACTCAATAATATTGCTGTAGCGTTTAATTAAGACGGCATCGATCTTTCAGAAAGACCGATGCAGACTCTTTCCGTTTTAGCAAGGTACGTAAGAACTACAGCGAGAATTTATATTCAAGCTTTTAAGTAGGTACCACCAGAGTAATCCGACCAACTCGATCGATAGGATGGTGATAATATAATATTACTTTTTATCAAGCAATGTCAACCGGTTATGTGATAACACCCTTAGCTAGTATTGCCAGCGTTTCAGTAATTTCATTGTTTACTTTTACATGTCTTCCGGCTGTAACATAATTTTCCTTTTCTTATTTAACCTCTGGATTATTGCCATGATAAAAATTAAAACTTCAGTGTAGCTGGGACTTAGGCCGAAACTTATGGCACGGGCAGTAATACCGATAGCCCTACGCGTGGCCATAAAGCGGAGTTCACAATATAGTGCTGTCTCACTTTAATAAATCAAGTACCGCGTGCAGCAAGTTTTGGCCAGCATGTGTGTGTATGTAGTAATCTGGGTAGAGGGAAATTTTCTATTAGGAAAATTCGAATAAATATTACACAATTAAAACCACAAAATATTTTTTATTCATTTATTAATAAACTAACTTTACAAATTTAATAATAGCAGAACAATAATATTCCTTATTTCTTCATTCGTAATAATATGATAAATCAGCATGACTCAATCGTACTTTTATCAATATAATTTCTTCAATCGTTATAATATGATGATAATCAGCTTGACTCATCGTACTTTTAATCAATATAATAATTATATGATTTTTAAAAATAATCTAGAAACGACAGTGAAAGCAACTTACAGAGAAAATAATGCACAATATAAAACTGAACTTCATAAAATTACCAGCAACAAAAAATGTTTGCAGGCATCGTTTATCATTGTCCTAAAATTGATTCCCCGCGGCGCGTGCCGCACAACACGAACTAGAAAAAATATTACAAATAACATAACGTTAACTTTATTGTATCAATTCTTTCATTTTACTATTTCTGCATGTATTTACAAGTTCCATAGAATGTAAACAAAACTATAACCTACTCTCGTGTGGTGTAACCCCTATACTATATTTATAAGTGTTATTAAAACTATTTGTATTTCTCTTTCTTCATTGTAGATATATAAACGTACAATATAGATATTTATTTATCGGCATAAATTACTATCATTAGTCGAAAATAAAAACAAAACAAAATAAACTAAAAATGATAACTATACACCCAATATACACAGCTAGTTGAGAGTTCATTCACTATAATTATATGGTACAAGCTTGCAAGTCATACTTTTATATTACAGTATAAGGCTTTTGCATGTCTACAGGAGTCGCTCCTCGCGGGACCGATTCGCTAGTCTCCACCACGTCTATTTACAAACGCCACTCCCCAAACTAAATATGATTTTAAAAAGAAAACAAGTACTTAAAACGTAACATATATTAATATCCCCATCTATACATAAAAATTTACAAGAGATTGTACATCGGCCGGACCGATTTAGTAATTAATAATTTAAGAAAAACAAAGTATTGTTTACAAAACAGTTTCCCGCCGTCCAGCGCTCAGACTAGCCGCACCTCGCTCTATACACTAATATTAACAGACAATTACCACGGCACACAGTTATAGGGCACAATTTATTCAGGCAATAAATTCATTACTAATTATTAAAATATTTTCTCATTATATCTACGTACATACTATACACGTTATGTATTGTAGCACTATCACTGTCCGACTAACATTGAACGTCATCAAAAGAGGGGAGGGGAACAAACGAACATATACTTCGGGAGAAATTATAAAATACTGTTATGAACGGCCATCTAAGCTGTCTAAAATAGTGTAAAAGCTGTCTAAAATGTGCTTTTAAATAAAATGTCACATCCAAATATTATTGCTTTGGGTTGGTATCCCTACTCACAGGAACGAAACAAGTCTACACGACCCACACACGCCTACAGATATGTCGATTCACTACCGCGCGTCGACCGATAAATTTTATTCATTAAAAATAGATCTGTAGGACACCCCATGTCGTCTTGTCCAACATTTAATTATATTATTTATTATTATGATTTTGTCCGCGAATTGTTTATTGCAAGGTTCAATTTAGATACAACCAATCGTTTATTGTAAATGATGAACATTAAGGCGAGCGAGTTCACAGTTCACACGAGCTCCTATACTCGAGTGTTCAACAATCCTGATAAAAAACACTAGCGTCTCTTATATATTATAAAACTAAATTCATTCGATAATCGACTATGCTTAGTGCGAAATAGAAGCTAAGATTCACTGGTTCATTGTCTATGGTATTGGTGTAAAAATTTCGGATTCAAATTAGTTGAATCGATGGTGGTAACATAAGTCGACAAAGGAGGGAAAACGAAATAAATGGGGCGTCAAAATAAAATTTTAGTTATACTGGAAGCCCGAACAGACAAACTGTTAAAACATTCAGTCGCGATTATTATCTCATTCACTAAGAAATTATCAAGTTCCACATTTAATTACAATTATTGGTCGTGAATTCTCTTAAATATAAAAACGCTAACGTTACATCGTAATAGCGGCCAGCGTTTTGTGCGGGAGAACGCCGTCTCGAAACTGAACCTAGCATCGATATTATTCAGCAATTTGAAACAGCCGCTGAAAACCGATGTTAATTGGTCGACTTTTCACATTATATTACAAATAAAATACGCCGTCCTCCCGCCAAAACATTATAAAAACTACAACGCTGCGATCACGTCACCGAACCGACGTCACGAAGTTACGTGCAAAAACGTATGAAAATATTTAACTTTATGCATTTATTTCATTCTCTTTATATCTCTCGGGTATTATTTACTATTATAACAATGTGCCTATAAGTCGAGTGCATTTTGTACAATAATGATACACATCTATTCACTAGTAAACTAAGGCTCCCCACGGCGCAAACTCCACAGTCTTGCAAGTGGCAACGTTTCAAGTTCCCTGCGAACGCGCGAACTTTAGCATTGCAATTAGTCGATTTATCAACGTCACTATAATGTACCTATGGTTACTAAATTCTGTACTAACTACACCTTTTTTTAAATTTATAAATCGCCTAATTAGAATCCTAAAGCTAGCGCGTCAGCTTCCATACTTAAAAGACAAA